>JADLZN010008255.1:0-24616 GCA_018155175.1 Sinocyclocheilus anophthalmus | reverse complement strand
ATGGCTGCATTTGTGATCGGAGAAATGACAAACAACAAGCCCTACTCTACACTGCCCAAAAAAAACTCGATTTTAAAGGGGTCATATGATGCTTGCTAAAAAGAACATATTTTGTGTATTTGGTTTAATGAAATGTATTTATGCTGTTTAAAGTAAAAAAAAAAAAACATTATTTTCCACATACTGTACAGTATTGTTTCTCCTCTATGCCCCGCCTTTTTGAAAGCGTCGATTTTTACAAAGCTCATCGGTCCTGAAAAAGCAAGGTTTGCTGTGATTGGCAGCGATCCAGTGCATTGTGATTGGCCGATATACCTCAAGCGTGTGACGGAAATGTTACGCCCTCACCATACTGTGATGCCCTGTCCGGCTGGAGCAACAAGACAAAAACATTAAAACAAAAAAAAACCCATTATAATCTAGGCATTTGTTGCATCCAGTGGGGACTAATTACGGATTATAATGATATTAGAATGTATTTTTACGCGTGCGTGCATTGCATGAATTCATGCCGCGTGAAAAATAAAACCCTCCTGTATGCATTTGTGATCGGAGAAATGACAAACAACAAGCTCTACTCTACACTGCTCAAAACTTTTTGAATCATCAGTGGCAAATCATTTAAAAGAAAACGTACTTACAGACTGTGATTCAGAACTGCCGGCATTTTAGTCTAACGTTACTCTCCCAGGATCAGGAAAAGGTCCTCCATAAAATGTGGCGGGCGATCCACAGCACTAAGTTGAAGTATTCACTCAGCGACCAGCACGGATCAGCTCTTAGCATGACGAAGCAGATATCGTCCTCTTTGGAAGACCAAAACAAAGTAGTTTCGCTTTCACAACGAAAAACACAGTGGTCTAGCGTGAGCGAAAGCCAAGCCGGGCAAGAGTGAGCTGAGGCGGCGGAGTCGAGAAAGGAAAAAAAAAATTAAAAATCGCATCAATGACCCCCTTTAAATATAAAAAAAATAAAATAAAAACTCTTTAAATATAAAAAACTTACTTAAAGTCAGTGAGTCAGAACAGCCGGCACTGTAGCCTACTCTACCAGGATCAGGAAACAGTAAAATAAAATGTGCTGCACACATCTGAATAATTCGGTTGAAGTGTTCTGGAACAGTGATGTAAATAAAACTTAACCACTGATTTCTATTCGTGTCCATTTTTGGAAGGCCAAACAAAGTTGTTTCGCTTTCACAAAGAAAAACACAGCCGTCACACCACGTGGCCTAGAGTGAGCGGCCGGGGCTGAGTGAGGAGACGGCCGGGAGCTAAATGAGCAGATACAGAGGCGGCCGGGCTGGAGACAGCACGGACGGCGGGAGGTTGACGAAAGGAGAGTCCGGAGGGGCTTGCAGCAACCACTGTGACAACCCCGGGATGGATCTCTTCGTCACGTGTGAATGAAAGCCAATCCGGGGTCGCAAAGCGCAAAGTGTTGTATTCCCTCAGCGACCAGGCACGGATCAGCTCAGGCATGACGAAGCAGATATCGTCCACTTTTGGAAGACCAAACAAAATAGTTTAGCTTTCACAACAAAACACACAGCACCTTCACAACATGGCCGGCGGCGGCAACAACAATACTACAGTGAGAATAAGTTATGCCTTCTTTCTTTGCATGAGCATTTGGGCGGCATTACGCAAATATTACCACATAGTGATGTAGATATGTGGGGGCCTGTTAGAACAAGCCGTTTTAGGTAGGAATGGTTGACTCTTAACCTTTATAAAGAACATCTCTTTGGATTTGAGACTTTAGTCCTTGAAACATTACAGATCTTCTTTATGCACCAAAAGCGTGTAACACTCCCAAAGAGACAGGAAAATGTAAATGCATCATATGCACCTTAAGATTTATTCATATATAAATATTGGCATGGATTACTTCTACAATAACTCTGTATTTTTGAAGTTTGAAAATAATGATTATCTAGACTTTCAATGGATTAACAAAAAATTATGAGAGAAAATTAAAAATATCTTAATTTTGTGTTCTAAAGATAGACAAAAGTCTTATAGGTTTGGAATGACATGAGGGCAAGTGAATTATTTTTTTGTGTGAACTATTCCTTTAATAAAGGAAGACCAAGAATGATGACTCTCCAAATCAGACAACTCCAAAGTTGGTTTGAGTTCTGCAATGAAAAAAACAGACATCAATGGTTTACATAAAATATTAACAAGTAATCATACTGTTGTTGCATCAAAATGTTTAGTAAACAGGCAGGAAACAATGGAAACATTTATTTTCTAAAAATAACTTTTTTTCTAAAAAATCAATCTCAAAAGAATGATGCTCTCCTATGCCTCTGGCTTTCAACATCTACAAAAACAAACATTATTTTACATGATGATAAGATAACATGATGGAATTATGAAGTTTACTTGCCTTAACCGTCTTTCCCTCTCTTCTGAGGAAGCTGAGAAAATCGCCTCCTCACACAAGCAGGGTTCTGTGTCGTTAACTCCCGGTGCGGGCACAATGAAGACACAAAGCTCAACATGTCTGAAATATAACATGCAAAACATTAACAATTATCACTTCATCAGCCTCAAAATAATTAGGCTAGTCTTTATTACATAACGCCGTTTCCTTTAGGAAACTACATTCATGAATTAACAAATTAACATGTAAATATGTTAATAACCCTCTCTTAACACCTCAAAAAAATTCAAATATTGTAAAATCTTATGTAAATATGACATAAGATACTCACTGACTAATTAAAAGCACCTCTTCCATTCAGTTAAGACTATTTCTGAGGCGAAATCCACGTCTGCGTATTTTTCAATATAAGCTCTTTTTGGAATATTTTTGCCTTCCATGAAATCTCAAGATACTACTGGACTCAAACAATGAATGCTGACTTTACATTTTTAATCTTTACTTAAAAATAAACCGTCTTTCACTCGCACTCGCTACCATCTGAAGACGCTGAGAAAATGGTAGCTTCTCGCACTGGTGTCGTCGAGATACGTCCGATGTTAACGTGACGTGCATGCTCTCTTTCACGTCCGCGTTCCCAACCCAGCACCGCTGGGTTATTGATCAAGACCAATTTCCAACCCAACGTCCTTACCCAGCGGCCTCAACCCAGCATTTGGGTTGAAAAAACAACCCAGCATTTTATAGTGTAAGAACACCCTATTTTTCAAAATCACAATTACCATATGATTTCAGACCACTCGCTTATTTGCAAATTTTGACTGAAACAGAAACAGTGGGTTTCCAACAGAGACATATGATGGCCATGGAATTGTTTGTGAAAGTGTAAGTACCTACCGTAAGAGTTTATACTTGGAGACGAAGGCCTTGGTGCAGTCAGTGTGTGCGCAGTGATACGGCCTTTCCCCTGTGTGGGAGTACGAGTGTACCTTCAGCTTCTCCAAGCTGTTGAAGGCCTTCTCACACAACTGACAGGAGAAGTTCTTCCTCAGTTTCCCATCTACTCTCCTCTTCCTCACTCGACACTGTTCCGCCGTGGTGGGGCAGTCGTTTGGAGATACCGTTGCCATGGCAACTTAGCGACAGCAAGCCATGTGGTGGAGACAAGTGATATGTCCCAGCACAGAGAGAGTGTGACAGCCCAATTCTTCAACACAGCAGAGACACCGGGCCCTAAGAAAAAAGACAGAAAACTAATTAACTAATGAAATGAACTGAATACTTTAAAGGGGGGTAGAGATGCTTTTTTTAAAGATAATTATTTTGTGTATTTGTAACAGAATATGTTGACATGCTTTATTTTCAAAAAACACATTATTTTTCAAATAACTGTACATTATTGTAGGTCCTCTAAGCCCAGCCTCTCTCAAACGCTTTGTTTTCTACAAAGTCCCGCCTTCCGACAAGCGCAGTCTGCTCTGATTGGGCAGCAGACCCAGTGCTGTGATTGGACGAACACCGCAAGCACTCGTCGGAAATGTAACGCCCCTTACCATAATCGCGAGCTTCAAGCTTTCAAAGTAAATATCAAGACAGTTAGTAATGTCGTTTGTTTTACCATCAGTTAAAACCCGAAAGGGAACAGAGTCTCGTGACAGACACAGTGAGGAATATGTGTTTGCAGTACACAAGCCACGGTTTTAAGACAGCTGACTCCACGTGATGTGTCTCGCTCTCCTTCTCTCTCTCTCTCTCTATCTCTCCGCTCTCTATCTCTTCTCTCCACACACGCCACGATGCACAAAACTCTCCTGCATTGAACAGGCAATAGAAAATACGTAAAGGGGTCATATGATGTTGCTAATAATAACATTATTTTGTGTATTTGGTGGTAATGAAATGTTTATGCAGTTTAAAGTAAAAAAAAACACAATATTTTCCACATACTCTACATTATTGTTTCTCCCCTATGCCCCACCTTTCTGAAACGCGTCGATTTTTACAAAACTCATTGGTCTGAAAAGAGAGGTGTACTGTGATTGGCCAGCTATCCCGTGCGTTGTGATGGGCGTAGCCGGCTAAGAGTGACCTGAGGCGGGCGGGGGGGGGCGAGAGCGAGAACGCGCCGCTCCCGGCGAAGAAGAGCGGTTTGAAAACGGTGGAAAAGGACCAGCACGGATCAGATAGCTCTAGGCATGCCGAAGCGGATATTGTCCGCGTTTTGGAAGACCCAAACAAAGTAGTTCGCTTCACAATGAAAAACACGCGGCCTAGCATGAGCGACAAGCCGGCCCCCTTAGCGTGAGCTGAAGGGGGCAAGAGGGAGCTGAGGTGCGGGGTCGAGAACGGCGGGAGGGGGTCACGGCGAAGGAGCGGTGAAATGAAAACGGTTGTTGAAGCCGATCGGCAATCCAGAGACTAGTGTGTATGCCTCAGCGACCCAGCACGTCCTAGTCCCGCAGACGAGTGGATATGTCCTCTTGGGAAGACCAAAAAAAGTAGTTCGCTTCACAATAAAAACCCAAAACCGTCTTCACGACATGGCGCTGGCAACAATACTACAGCGAGAATAAAAGTTACGCTTCTTTCTTTGCGTGAACATTTGGGCGTTATGCAAATATTCCCACATAGCGACGTAGATATGTGGGGGCGTGTGTAGAATGAGCCGTTTTAGGTAGGCGTGGCTGACTCTTAACTTTTATAAAAGAATATCTATTTGGATTTGAGACTTCAGTCTTTGCAAATTTACAGATCTTCTTTATGCACCAAGAGCTTGTATCACTCTAAAGAGAAAGGAAAAAATGAAATCGCACCATATGACCCCTTTAAAAAAAAAAACATGTTGCATCAGAATGAGTGCCAGATTGTAAAGCAAAAGTAGAATTACCTCCTCTCCTAGGTTCACGAAATAGTCGTCCATAAAATGCATTGCTGTTCTGTTGTATCTTTATCTTAAAGATTCCTAAATGCATCTATTTTTGGAAGGCCAAATAAAGTGCTTTTGCGTTCGCACTGAATCACAGTGTCTCCTTGACATGCTGCTTCAACACTAACTGCGTTACTGAAACAACGCCTTCTTTCTTTGTGTGAACATTTGGGCGGCATTATGCAAATATTTCCACATAATGACGTAGATATGTGGGGGCATGCTAGAACGAGCCGCTTTAGGTAGGCGTGGCAGAGTCTTAAATTTTATAAAGAATATCTCTTTGGTTTTGAGACTTTAGGCTTTGCAACTTCAGGGATCTTATCTATGCACAATCAGATTGTAACACTACAAAGAGAAAGGAAAAAATGAAATCGAATCATATGACCCCTTTAAAACTGTCAAAAAAAAACAAAAAACATGAAATAAAAAGGAATGTTTCAATATCTGTAATTGATTACAATTCAATTACAAAATTTAAAATTTGTATTTTAAATTTTCTCGGTTATATAACCTGGGGGTACTCCAAGTACCACTGATGGTATTCACCACACTTTGAGAACACTGGACTAGACAGTGGCAACATGATACAGAAATCTGTATCCAGACCAAATGAGCTAAACATTACTAAGTAATAAAATACTTACATTCCTTTAATAAAATACTTTAATTTACTTCCATGCCATCATAGTATGCAGTGTCACATAGAAGCCACTTGTAGGTTGATTTAATTGTAAAGTGTAAATACTGTAGCAACAGTAAAAACTGTGTAAACACAGTGGCACAATTTCAGTGGAGCATTTGTAATGAAAAGACAAAAAGAGGAAGTGTGCCAAGTGTGTCATTAAACACAATTGTTATTTCAATTAAGTTAAAATTAATGTTTTCTTTCACAATAATCTCTCACATTTTTCCATACTAACTGTTCCATACTGGAACTCTCTAAACATTAAATACATACATACTGTACATACATTCTTTAAAAAATAAAATAGATCAAGTGAAACCAGTGAACTTATTTTTCTATGCCTCAACATCTTGATTTATTAAAATATGTAGCCTATATTACAATTATTTTTTTTTAGAACAAAATGGTTTGTTACTTGCATCAACTTTTTTGTCATCAAGATTTTTCTATAGCATTGCAATTTTAGTAATTATACTAATTTAATGGCAAAACACAAAATACAGCTATAAACTTTTAGAATTGTACCAGCACAAAACTGAAATGCTATGTCCAGTATATTCTTACATTGTTAAAACATTTCTGATCGGTAAGTTCAGTTTTGAGAAATAATAATAATAACAAAAATAGAAGAAGAAGAAAATTAAACAAATATTGTTTAAGATTAAACAAAATATTTACAGGAAAAAAACTTATAAAAATATATTGTAATTAAAGTCTCCTGCATATTACTAATGTTTGCAGAGTTTCATCACTTACAGAAGCTACTAAAAATTATTTAATGCAAGAGAGCATAAAAGCACCATCTATATCTAAGAATTCATTACTTGGTTAAATTGTTACAGTTTTAAGCCTATACAGTCAAAATTACGAAAACAAACAAAACTAAACACAAAATATTCTACTCTGATGAAGTAAGCTTTATTCATTTACACTTAATTTAATACATAATACAATTTATTTGGGAAACGCTTATCCAAAGCGACTTATATTGCATTTAAGGCACACATTTATCTAAAGGTTCTAGGAATCAAATGACCTTGTTGCTAACCTAGCTCTGTTGGAGCTGCAGGAAGGCTACACAAATAAAAGCTTCCCGTGAACTGCATGGATCAGTTTCACAGAAAGAAAGAAAAAACATGTTTAAATTATACAGTTATTCATATTTCAAAATCGTATCGCACAATTCTCGCTGCACCAAATCATAAGCTACTTTACAATTTCATTACGCAGTCCAACAATTATTTCAGCTTTTTGACTACCGACATAAATTATGAGGTCTAAATATGCAAATACGACAGTTCCTGCTAGAATGCTACATCTTTAGCTTTTTTTCTGTAAAACTGATTAATGCAGTTCACACTATTAATAGGAACACTACATTACATGGGGAGGTTGAACGTTTTTTGGAGTTTTTGAAGGACTCCGAACTTTGAACACATTTACATTCACAACAACTGCGCGGTAAACCCCATGACCCCCTTCAGCTGAAAGGCTATAAAGAAAAGAAAAGAAAAGAACATCCAGGAGCAACAGAGGTGCTTCATATTCCAGATGGGGAAACCTCCACCGCATCTGGCAATATGCTGTGTAGGCTACATACACCCTTCTATTTCTAATTTCAAACACACACACACACACACGTACCACCGATTTTAACAGCTCTACAATGTATTTTGCGCACAATGTCGCTGATGCTCTTGCATTACCACACGCTGCGCCATCACATGCACACAAATTCATATCTGATTGCAAGCTATACAAGAAATATAAGTTGACATTCTACAGAAACGCACCACACCCCGTTTCGTAGCAACCAACAACTTTGATATTATTATTGACTTAGGTGTCAAGAGTAAAATCAAACTATTACTAGCATCATTAAAGGATTCTGTCCTTTAAGATTTAAGATCCAATGACCCTTCACCAATCATTCATCCTGATCCGAAGTGAGACTTTCTCTCGGAGTAGAATGAACATTGAAGAGCTCTGCTCAGCATCTCCTAATTAGTCCCCCGAATTATCCCCACCATTTTGGTTGTTTTCGATATTGGCATGCAGCTTTCTCTTCCTATAATGACCCACAGTGCAACTTTGTATAACTCATTGACACCCCTAATATAGTCACCAACAGTGACTCCCAAACAGCTAACTTTGTAAATTGTGTCAAAGTTAAACAGAATTATGCAGCTTATTTATTACATTTTGAGTTTAAATGTGATTAAAAACATGGAAAGGTGCTTCTATAACAACTCCGTGTCTGCGTTCGTTTCGTGTTTTTTTGTGTCACTTTTGCACCATGCATGCAGCCTGCATTTTCTTAATATTTAAATATGCATGCAATTTTCTGCGACTATCCCCGTAGCCATGTCATTACTGTATATTTAGAGAAAATCTCAAAACAAATTTTTCAAAAACTTTTTACAACTTCACGCGTCTCTCTGTTTATTGACATTCGTCCGAGCGCAACCTGACTTGACAGAAACAAATAACAGTATGGTCGATAGGCTATAACACAGTCTTTCGTTGCTTTTCTCTCAAGTTCCAAACTGGGCACTGATTAACACAAAACTTTTTTTTCTCTAGCTCACCCCTCTCATAATTTGAATAAACCCGATATTTTAATTAAAGTACGTCGTAACAATTTTCTAAATACGCATAAAACTCACCGCGAGAGCGTTAACATCCTCTCTATGGTATTTTTCTTGACATTCAACTATTTCCCGGATTTTTAATAATTTTTTTCTTATATTTTTTGCTGGACGCGGCGGGCCTAAAAATTGTTTGCTTTCCCCTCTTTCCAGCAGCCATTGTGTATGCGCTGCGATGCAACCAAACCAAGATTTGGCCACGCCCGCCACGAAACCCTCCTTCCTCGCTCTTGTGATTTGTGTAATAAACTGTCATTTTCAGATTTCACTGCCACTGTCGTTCCCTTTCAGAAAATCTAACATTTAGGACTCGTCGGTAATTCTGTGAATCGGTACGACTTCGTTTAATTTTTGTTTAGTAAATAGGAGGGTAAAACAGTTATCAACCTTGTTCCATTGGCTGAAAGAGGTGACAATTCTTGCAACCGTTACCGGTGACGATTTCCAACTTGCTGTTTGATTGGCCATCGATTCCTGTCAATCACCTACAGATACGTTAAGTTGTGCTGTGTTGTGACATACGCTCTGTTTTGACGTGACGAGGGAAGGTTGAGTGTCCATGTGCTACACGTAAATTGTAAGTAGACTACTTGCAAAATTAAACTTATTGTTCAGTGGCATATACAGCTTATTTGTGTTTTGCTGTTAAACGAGTTCCCCTTTTTATTGTAATTTGCTGATAGAATTTGTAGAAGTATACGTCGCATAATTAATCGGCTGGGTTACAGCAACCGGTCTTCTGTCCGGTAAATTGAATGAGTGAGATTGCCGGTCGTTTTCCATGCTGACTTATGTCTCGAGGTTTATTTTGAAGTGAGTTAAGGTAGGCTACCAGTCGTACGACTAAGTGCTCGTTAATGGGTTTTTTATTCGTATTTGAGGGGTTTAGTGTGCAATAGCCTCGCAACTGATGAACTGAACCAGTAAATTAGATCTGACAAAGGTGGTGGAGATCTGAATTCGTTTTTGTATTATGCGATAAGTGTCTAAGTTATATTAGTTATATTAGCTATGAGATCACTAGAATTATTACTGCCATTTAAATTGAGTTAATACTGAGAGAGTTATACTACATAGTTGTTTAGTGAGTTCTATAACGCATATGCTGCTGTGTGTATATTGTGTATTGTGTTTGTATATATATAATCTATATTTTTAGAATAATAAAAAAAAAAAAAAAAAATTATAATATATTATAATTATATATATTATAACCACGTTTACGTCTAAGCAGATTGGGCATACTGGTTCCTTCCCGCCACTGTCTTGCAGAGTTTAGCTCCAACCCTAATCTCAAACACCTGAAACAGCTAATCATTGTCTTCAAGACTACTAGAAGGCTATAGGCAGCTGAGTTTTATCTGGGTTGGATTAAATCTCTGCAGGAAAGTGGCCTGGAAGGGCCAAGTTTGCCCATCACTGCTCGGTATCCCAAATGGGGGTTCCTTGAGAGAAAAAAAAGAAACAAAGGAAACAAACAAATATTTAATTAAATTGAATGTAGAATTGCTCAGTTTTATTTTAGCACCAAGATACTATTATTGATATTTTAAATGTGTTTTTATTTGTACATTTTAATTTAATTCATTTTATTTAAATTTCATTACTTTTGTTGTATGTTTGTATTTTTGTATTTTATTAAAATTATTAAATCTAGTTTTAGTTATTTTAGTATGTCAAGTATCCATTTGTTCATTCAAGAAACACATTTCTGGGAGGGGTTTAAACCTTATTGACCCTTACTGTTGAACACTCATTTTGGTTTCAGTATCAGCTACACTGCAGTGGTTCTCAAGCCTGTCCTGGAGTACCCCCAGCCCTGCACATTTTGTATGTCTCCCTCATCTATCACACCTGATTCAACTCATCAGCTCATTAGTGGAGACTGCGAGACCTAAAGTGGGTGTGTCAGATATAGGGAGACATACAAAATGTGCAGTGCTGGGTGTACTTCATGGAGAGGTTTGAGAACCACTGAGCTACAGCACCTAAATAAATTAAAAGAATGTTAGTTTTTTTAAAGAAATTTATATGTAGACAATTTATATTTGCGTACAAAACCTATAGACATGCACATAAGCATAAACCTACAACATTACCAAAAATCATGCTGTCCCTATCATCTTCTCAACTACATTTTTGGTTTTAATCAACACTCAACAGTCAGCAATCATGTATTCTGTATTTTGGATCTATTCAATGAATCCGCAAAACTTTAGCAAAAGCTCTGTCCTGCAGACCCTATTAAACCTATTAAACACACCTGAACCAGATCATCAAGGTGTTCGGGATTACCAGGCTGTGTCAGAAATCACCCTTTATACTTCTAAACAGGGCACTATTTGAGGAGACAGCAATGTGTAGTGGCGTCCGAAACCATAGTGCCCTCATTCAATCCCACAGTGGACCACAATAACGAATTTTATAATCGATGTTAACCATAGCACCCATAATCAGTGTTGGGCAGTAACTAGTTACTAGTAACTTGGTTACTGTAATAATATTACTTTTTGCAGTAACTAGTTGTGTAACTAATTACTAATAAGATTTCGGTAATTATATTAGTTACCATCCATAAAACAGCTTACTTACTTGGGTAACGCTTTAGATTACAACCCGCAAAGAACTACGTAAGTATACTGAATTTACGGTGTACATTTCTGTAGTTATAGTGTACCTATAAAGAACATACGTGTAGGTAAAAGTGAACAATGTGTTACGTTTGGGTAATAAGGGGTAACAACCAGATATGCAACCTGCAAATAACTGCTTAAGTAAACTGAAGTTACAGCGTAACTTTTTTGTAATTATAGTGTACATATTCAGTACCTCCGTGTAGGTAAGGGAATAATATGCGACATTTGTGGAATAAGGGGTAACAAGTAACAACCTGTAAAATTACAAATAATTTATACTGTAAGTATTTTGAAACTTAGAGGTACCTATTCTAATAGTACGTGGTATGTATGGCCTAAACAACTATCTTATGTTTGGGAATGATTTAGAAAGACTATATATACTTTTTATAATTTTATATATATAGAGATATATATATATACACACACAGTGGGTACGGAAAGTATTGACCCCCTTAAATTTTTCACTCTTTGTTATATTTCAGCCATTTGCTAAAATCATTTAATTATTTTTTTTCCCTCATTAATGTACAAACAGCACCCCATATTGAAAGAAAAACACAGAATTGTTGACATTTTGACATTGTTGAGTTATTAAAAAAGACAAACTGAAATATCACATGGTCCTAAGTATTCAGACCCTTTGCTCAGTATTTAGGAGAAGCACCCTTTTGATCTAATACAGCCTGAGTCCTTTTGGGAAAGATGCAACAAGTTTTCACACCTGGATTTGGGGATCCTCTGCCATTCCTCCTTGCAGATCCTCTCCATTTCTGTCAGGTTGGATGGTAAATGTTGGTGGATAGCCATTTTTATGTCTCTCCAGAGATTCTCAATTGGGTTTAAGTCAGGGCTCTGGCTGGGCCATTCAAGAACAGTCACAGAGTTGTTGTTAAGCCACTCCTTCGTTATTTTAGCTGTGTGCTTGGGTCATTGTCTTGTTGGAAGGAAACCTTCGGCCCAGTCTGAGGTCCTGAGCACTCTGGAGAAGGTTTTCGGCCAGGATATCCCTGTACTTGTCCGCATTCATCTTTCCCTCGATTGCAACCAGTCGTCCTGTCCCGGCAGCTGAAAAACACCCCCACAGCATAATGCTGCCACCACCATGATTCACTGTTGGGACTGTATTAGACAGGTGATGATCAGTGCCTGGTTTTCTCCACACATACCGCTTGGAATTAAGGCCAAAAAGTTCTATTTTGACCAGAGAATCTTATTTCTCACCATGTTGGAGTTCTTCAGGTGTTTTTTTAGCAAACTCCATGCGGGCTTTCATGTTTCTTGCACTGAAGAGAGGCTTCCGTCGGGCCACTCTGCCATAAAGCCCCAACTGATGGAGGGCTGCAGTGATGGTTGACTTACTACAACTTTCTCCCATCTCCCGACTGCATCTCTGAGCTCAGCCACAGTGATCTTTGGGTTATTCTTTACTTCTCTCACCAAGGCTCTTCTCCCTCGATAGCTCAGTTTGGCCGGACGGCCAGCTCTAGAAAGAGTTCTGGTCGTCCCAAACGTCTTCCAATTAAGGATTATGGAGGCCACTGTGCTCTTAGAACCTTAAGTGCAGCAGAAATGTTTCTGTAACCTTGGCCAGATCTGTGCCTTTGCCACAATTCTGTCTCTGAGCTCTTTCAGGCAGTTCCTTTGACCTTATGATTCTCATTTGCTCTGACATGCACTTTGACGGTAAGGTCTTATATAGACCGGTGTGTGGCTTTCCTAATCAAGTCCAATCAGTATAATCAAACACAGCTGGACTTAAATGAAGGTGTAGAACCATCTCAAGTTTGATCAGAAGAAATGGACAGCACCTGTGTTAAATATATGAGTGTCACAGCAAATTGTCTGAATACTTAGGACCATGTGATTATTTCAGTTTTTCTTGTTTAATAAATCGCAAAAATGTCCACAATTCTGTGTTTTTCTGTCATATGGGGTGCTGTGTGTACATTAATGGGGAAAAAAATGTACTTAAATGATTTTTTAGCAAATGGCTGCAATATAACAAGAGTGAAAAATTTAAGGGTCTGAATACTTTCCGTACCCACTGTGTGTGTGTTGTTATGTGTGTAGGTATGTATGCATGTATGTAATTTGTGTATATATATATTATAATATATATTATTATATATATCTCTATTATATATATAATTCGATATAATATATATAAGATCTCTAGATATATATATATATATATATTATATATTCCACTGTATAGGTCTTTTTTAACCAGGTGTCACATTCTATTTATTAAAGGATGGAAATTATGGAGATTACTGAACAACAAAACTGGGCATCTAGTGAAATGAGTTAGAGTTTCTGCTTTGATTTATAATTCACGAGTCTACTTACCTTATGATGATTACCTTATGTTGATTTCAGCAACTTCTCAACACCACTATCACCAAATAACTTTGCATGATATACCATCAAGGTTCAATGCAGCTTAAAACAAGCTTACCTCTTTCCAGCTGTTCGCAGAAAAAATACATGATACAACATTTGTATTTCAGTGGATGTAGAGGGTCTAATTTGGCCATCGAACAATTAAATTAAAAATAGTGCAATAGTTTTCTCTGTAATTACTGTGCAAATATAAATTACGTCCACTTGTTCCTTCCTTGTTACAGGGTAAATACAACATTTGCGGGCTGTAAATTAAAGTGGTGCTTTGTTCCCCCCTTGTTCCATGTAGTTACAGGGTAAGTGGCTACAACAAATTGCTCTGAAACGATTGTTTATACAGTAGGTCATACATACATACATTATATATCAGGTAATGTATCAATAAACATGGTGGACTGTTTTATTTAATTCAAATATTGTTTGCAATTTACTATAGGCCTACTGCTGGGTTAAATGAACCCAAAATGGTTTTTAAATTAAAATCACACACAATATGACAACAGTAACAACACAGGCAACAGATATCCTAATAAAAGATTACAATTTATTACACCAGTTCAGAAAAAAGCAAAGTAACTCCATACTTGTACAGCTTATACAGTTAAATCAATTTCTTTTGAAAAGCTTGTTTAAGAATAAATAGATTTTGTTAAATTTGTTCATGTTTTTCACCCACTGACGAAGTTAAACTATAATGGCCAAACCATCACGCCAATAAACACAGTAATAAACACTGAAAGTCAAGATTAAACTGTGTATTATAGCGAACTGACAGGATTTTACCGTCTTTGATTTTACCATTTTGATCTACGTCCTCAAGCACAATTTTGACTAACGTTAGTTCAGTTCCTGGTTTTACCGCTCATCAGTCGCTGCTCAATGTTGTGAGAACATACTCGGACAAAACCCTCCAGTTTTAAAAGAGCACATTCCAGTCAATTTCAAAAATCTTTCTCCTCTTTGCTTCGATTAGTTTTCTTGTATTTTTTTCGTGTATTTTCTCCACCAATTCCTGTCATGAGCGCCGGAAACACGAATAGACTTGTCTCCTGCGCCATTCCAGCTGTTTCCAGTTCGCGCTCACCACATCTACTGCTCCGGTTTTAAAGGAACACACTCCAGACAGTTTCAAAGCTGTCCCTAGTCTGCGCTTCGATTAGTTTTCTCCTATTTTCCACACATGTTCCCGTCTTAAGCACCGCTGTCACGGATTTCGTCGCACACAGAAACCGTTCCATGTGTTGGGAAAAAAAAAAAAAAAAAAAACTTCGCGTGACTTGCATGCATTCTCTCATTCACTACTCCACATTCATACCCCAGCAACGTCGGGTTACTTATTCCTGATATCAACCAAATTGGGTCAAATCAAGCCAGCTTTCCTTAGCCCAACGTCTCAACCGATCGTTGGATCAGGATACACAGTTACAACTTTTGTGGGGCGTGAAGAAAAAGTAAAGTAACTAGTAGTGTAACTAATTACTGTTGCCAGAAAGTAATGAGTAAAGTAACAATTACTTTTCAAAGGAGTAACTAGTAATGAGTAATATTACATTCTTTGAGTAACTAGTCCAACACTGCCCATAAGGGTCATGCTGAATGAATTCCCACGTCTCGTCAGAAGATAGCGCCTGCAGCTGATTCATCTATCCATTCTTTTTTCAAACTGCTTGTCTAATGTGGGTACAGCATAATATCATACAGGTAATAATTAAGGTTTATACATGCTAGTTTCCATGACAGAGTTCAAGATAAATCTTTTCATTACTACTGGAGCTACCAGTTTGCTAAGTTTCAAATTATTAAACCGCAAGCACAAACTATGCAAAAGCGGCTGCCCTTCCGCCACACTCCATGTCCGAATTCGCTCACTTGTTTTCATTCACTTTTCAAATGGACTTTATTCGTGGACTAATGAAGGGAATAGTGAATAAAGGTATAGGGGGCGACTAGAAACTTCCAGGCTGGTGTGTTGGAGCTATACTTGTTAGGACGTTGGCCCTCCCAGAGCAGGATTGGACAACCATAATTTATTTAAATCAGTGATATTCTTTTTAATATGCTTATTTTTCAAAAACATTGATGCATTTTTAATCTAGTAGTGTAACCTTTTTTTATCCACAATTGTCAACAATATATTTTCATAAAAGGGTTTCATTATCACACTCCAGTAGTTGAGTACTTGTTTTACTTATCTGTCATGTACTCAAAAGGAAAAACAAAAAATACCCATCCCTTATGTAACTGGAGCTCTCTGACATTCCAGCTGTGACACAGATGCAGTTGGAGGATGGCTGGCAAATCAAGTGCATGCAAAGTTCGGAATGTGGATGTCAACCCATGCATTGAGGTCAGTCAGACTTGTGTGTGGTTGAATAAATTTAATGTAAACTATGTATGTTTTTGACTAAATACGTTTAAAATTGATGTGCAATTTTGCGTTCAGTGCTGCATAAGTGAAGAGTTAGCAATTGTATTGTAATTGTAATCAATTTTAGTTGTTTAATCAACTACAGTGCCAGTTATATCATGACATTTGTAATAAAATGAGATTTTAAAGCTTATTTACTCTGTTTGCGTTGGCATAGGAGACTGATGGTTCTCAAAAATGTTTGGATGCATACAACTATGATAAGAGCATGTGTTCTGCATACTTCATGAGATATAAAAACTGCAGGAAGTACTGGGTAAGTATACTGAGACACTAGGACCCACAAAAAAATAAGACTAAAAATAAAAACTCACTAATCTAATATTTCATAACCATTTTCTGTAGAGAAATTTACAATTTTGAAACAAAAATGTATACTAAAATTAGCCTTGCACAAGAATTTCCAAATGTAGAATTCTTCTGGGGAATAAATGGTTTAATTATGTTTTTGAACACCATGGATTTACCATAGATTTCTGCGTAAACTTCTGGGTAAGGATAGTGAAATCTTGCCTAAACCATGAAGAACTCACCTTATATAGTGCATTTAACTACCATGCACTAAAGGGATTACTGGTGAACAATTGAGCAATTTTGGACATGGCAACAGAGTCAATAACAAGAGCCGATATTTTATATTGAGCGTTATGAAAAATATATCATGATAATATTTTTGGCCATACACCCAGCCCTACCCCTGATCCCCATCTGATCCCCATCCTGCTGAGACCTAGTCCCGATTCAATACTTGTATTTTCCTAGTGTTATTTGCACACTTAAAGTACATTTAAAGGTATTGAATTCAGTCCAGTTTTTAATCCTGACAATTGAATATTCTGCAGTGCATTAATAAAAATTATGTAAAGTAAACAAACTTAAACATATTTTCATTTGGCTCTTACCAATTAAAAACCATGGCTAACTACAAGACTAAACTAAAAAATGTTCCCTTAACAGTATTGCACATTTAAAGCTAAATTGTTATTGTCTTGTGACAAATGTCCGAATGAAAAAGCTTCTCAAATGACAAAAACTGTCAGGCGGGAATTGATTTTCTTTTTTTTTTCTTTTTTCTTTCTTCTTTTGATGGATAGTTGTCTTTTGGGGAGGGATTTTTTTTTTAGTATTATTATTTTTTTATTTGTAATGACAGGTTGCTGAGGGGAGGGTTATTGCCCGGATTATTTATTCAAAATTGACCTATCGGTAAGCCCCTCCCCTTGAACACAAATGATCCAGTGGCAGTTGAGTATCAGCTGCACAGGGACCTGCATTTGGACATCTTTAGGTCTCAGGGCCATAGAGAAACATTGGTTTTCATCGGTTTGATGGTGTTTATGCCACAAAAATGGAAAAAACGAAGTGCCTGGGGTACTTGTAACATTGATTCCAGGTATCCTGAGAGGATGGGCAATGGCATTTATTTTATTCCATTTCCTAAACCCAAACAAAACGGAGGAAATATCCCTAAGCATTCAACCCCAATCCCAATGAAGACAAAAACGTTCATTTTCTGGTTGTCATACTCTCATTAAAGGCACAATATGTCATTTTCACAGCTAGAAGGCGCGTATTCAAAATAAACAAGTTCACAAAGGCGTAGTTTGATGACGCCGTGACTGAGTGTGGAATCATGGGAGTTGTCGTCTTCATCCCCACAGCCGATGCAATCCGACGGGACTCGGGCAGAAATAATGTTCATGGATGAGCTAATGATTTTTTAACGTAGTAGAATGAAGCAGGGTGAGGCTGAAAGCTGTCGAAGTGAAACAAGGCCGCTGAACGAGCGTGACACATGGCTCGAAAGCAGAGGAGCTTTTATTATGCCACATTCGACCGCTTCCACTCCTTCTGGTCGTGCGTATGTGGGGAAAAAATCAGCGCTGTTTTATCATACTAGATACATTTGAAAGTTCTGTTTTAATGCTACTCTGTGCGATCGTCACCAGTCTAATAAAATGCATAACATATTAAAGTGTCTTTGGTGTTCCATGTTTTCTACAAACAAAACCGGAAATCGAGGGGTTATGGCGTCATTGGCAGGTGACACAATGACATTATGGACACGGTCCGTGTCACTAGTTTAAAAAAGTGCTTATTTCTCTGGATTTAAACATTCTTCAAACATTTGGGATAATGTACAAACCCAGCACAAGTCATGTGTGTGTGTGAGTGAGAGAGAGTGGTGTGTGTGTGAGGGAGAGAGTGTGTTGAGTGAGAGAGAGTGAGTGTGTGAGTGAGAGAGAGAGAGTTGTTAGGTGAAGAGAGGAGTGTTGAGGAGAGGAGAGAGAGTGTGGTGTGAGAAGGGGGGGTGTGAGAGAGTGTGTGATTGAGAGAGTGTGAGAGTGTGTGTGTGAGATAGTGTGTGAGTGTGTTGTGTGTGAGAGAGTGCGTGGGTGTGTGTTGGTGTGTGTGAGAGGTGAGGAGTGTGTGTGTGGTGAGAGAGTGAGTGTGTGTGTGGATATTAGTTGTGTGTGTGAGAGAGTGATGTGTGTGTGTGTGTGTGTGTGTTTGTGTGTGTTTGTGTGTGTGTGTGTAAGTGAGTGTGTGTGTGTGTGTGAGAGAGTGAGTGTGTGTGTGTGTGTGAGAGAGTGAGTGGTTAAGAATGAGGTTGTGAGAGAGTGAGTGGTGTGAGAGATTTAGTGGGGTGGGAGAGAGTGCGTGTGGGGGGAGAGAGTGAGTTGTGGGGGAAGAGGGGGAGGGTGTGAGGGGGGGAGGAGAGAGAGTGGTGAGTGAGAGAGAGTGGGAGAGAGAGAGAGAGAGAGAAAGAAATGTGTGTGTGAGAGTGTCTGAGTGTCCTGGTGTGTGGTGTGTGGTTGTTGTGAGAGAGTGTGTGTGTGTTGTGTGTGAGAGAGAGAGTGTGTGTGTGTGTGTGAGAGTGAGGGTGTGTGTGTGTGTGTGTGTAAGTGAGTGTGTGGGGGGGGTGTGTGTGTGTGTGAGTAGTGTGTGTGTGTGTGTGTGGTGTGTGTGTGAGAGTGAGTGTGGTGTGTGTGTGGTGTGTGTGTGAAGAGTGAGTAGTGTGTGTGGGGTGTGTGTGAGATGATGTGTGTGTGTGTGTGTGAGAGCATGCGTGTGTGTGTGAGAGAGTGAGGTGTGTGTGTGTGTGTAGAGAGTGTGTGGTGTGTGTGAGAGAGTGTGTGTGTGTTTGGGTGGTGGTGTGTGGGGGTGGGGTGTGTTGTGTGGGTTTGTGTGTGTGTGTGTGTGGGGGAGTGAGTGTGTGTGTGTGTGGGGGGGAGAGAGTGGGTGTGTGTGTGAGAGAGTGAGTGGGTGTGTGTGAGAGAGGGAGTGTGTGTGTGAGAGAGAGAGAGATGTGTGTGTGTAGAGAGGGAGTGGGTGTGTGTGGGAGAGAGAGAGAGAGTGTGTGTGAGAGAGGGAGTGTGTGTGTGTGTGAGGGAGAGAGGGGGTGTGTGTGTGTGAGAGAGAGAGAAATATCTGAGTGTGTGTGTGTGTGAGAGAGTGATGTGTGGTGGTGTTGTGCGAGATTGAGTTGTGTGTGAGAGAGTGAGTGTGTGTGTGTGTGAGAGAGTGGGAGTGTGAGAGTGTGTGTGTGTGTGGTGGTGAGAGTGGGTGTGTGGGTGTGTGTGTGTGTGGGGGGTGTGGGGTGTGTGTGTGTGTGAGAGAGACAGAGAGTGAGTGTGTGTGTGTGAGAGTGAGGTGTGAGAGTGAGGTGTGTGTGTGGGTGAGGTGTGTGTGTGTGTGTGGGAGAGTGAGTGTGTGTGTGTGAAGAGGGAGTGTGGGTGGGTGGGGAGAGAGGGAGTGGTGTGGGTGTGAGAGAGGGATGTGTGTGTGTTGAGAGAGTGAGTGAGTGGGGGGGTGTGTGAGAGGGAGAGGTGGGGTGGGGGGGGAGAGAGGGAGGGGGTGGGTGAAGAGTGAGGGTGTGGGGAGGGGGTGTGTGAGAGAGGAGTGTGGGTGTGTGTGGAGAGTGAGTGTGGGTGTGTGAGAGAGTGGGTGGGTGTGTGGGTGAGAGAGTGAGTGTGTGTGGTAGAGAGTGAGGGTGTGTGTTGGTGGGAGAGAGTGAGTGTGTGTTGTGAAGAGTGAGTGTGGGGTGTGTGGTGAGAGAGTGAGGGTGTGTGGGGTGGGGTGTGTGTAGAGAGTGAGTGTTGTGTGTGTGTGTGAGAGAGTGGAGTGTGTGTGTGTGTGTGTGAGAGAGTGAGTGTGTGTGTGTGTGTGAGAGAGTGAGTGTGTGTGTGTGTGTGTGTGTGTTTTTGTGTGTTTGTGTGTGTGTGTGTGGTGGTGTGTGAGTGTGATGTGTGTGTTGTGTTGTGTGTGTGTGTGTGGAGAGTGTGGTGAGTGTGATAGTGTGTGTGTTGTGAGAGTGAGTGTGTGTTTGTGAGTGTGTGTGTGGGTGTGTGTGAGTGCGTGAGTGTGTGTGTGTGTGAGTGAAAGTGTGTGTGTGTGTGTGAGAGAGTGTTTGTGTGTGTGAGAGAGTGAGTGAGTGAGTGTGTGTGTGTGTGACGAGATTTGAGTGTGTGTGTGTGATAGTATAGTGGTGTGTGTGTGTGTGGGTGAGAGAGTGAGTGTGTGTGTGTGTTTTTGTGTGTGGGTGTGTGTGTGTGGGAGAGTGAGTGTTGTGTGTGTGTGTGGGAGAGGTGAGTGTGTGTGTGATGTGTGTGATAGCTTGGTGTGTGAGAGCTTGAGTGTGTGTGTGTGTGATGAGAGTGTGTGTGTGTGTGTGTGATAGAGTGTGTTTTTAGTGTGTGTTTTGTGAAGAGAGTGTGTGTGTGTTGTGAGAGATGAGTGTTTGTGTTTGTGCGAGAGTTGATGTGTGTGTGTGTCTGAGTGTGTATTGTTTGTAGTTAAAATGTTGTTTTGTATGATTTTGATTGAATTATCATATTACCTTTTAACATATTATAAATTATTATTATTTAATATCTCTAAATATATTATTAAATATAAATTATATGTACATACAAAGAGACAATATCTGTATGAATATATTAATGTTTGTGGTTTATGTGTAAACCTATCGCTATAATCTCTATCTTCTCCTGTGTCAATACTGCTGACTGGTGTGTGTGTGTGCTGCAGTTTTAGCCCCACAGCGTGCTGCAAGCGTCCCGGTGATACTTCACCTGTGATCATTGCAGCTGGGATCTCCGAGCCAGGTGAGAGGTACAGGACTGCGTTTAATTATTTTCAGAGGATGTTATATATTTAGAAAGGATCAACGGATCCTAAAGGCCCCGCCCTCATCCTCAGGTGTGCTGACGGTTACTATGGCGACCCCGCGGAGCCGGGCCGGCGGTGTTTGGCGTGTGAGTGTAACGGTAACGTGGATCGGGCTGAAGCGGGTCACTGCGACGGACGCAGCGGAGAGTGTCTGAAGTGTTTGGGTCACACGGCGGGGAGACACTGCGAGCGCTGCACACACGGCTTCTACGGCGACGCCGTGACCCTCAAAAACTGCCAGGGTGAGAGAACATCACTCAGTCATATTTAAATGACGATAATATTATCTATACATAATAGTAACTTTTAGATAACGAGAAGAGCACATTCTGGAATCAAGCTCTAGTGACATCTGCTGGACGAACGCGGTACTGCAGCGTGTCTGTAATCATGTGCTTCCTTGTGTGTGTGCAGCCTGCGGTTGCCATGGTGACGGCTCTCTGTCCACCGTGTGTCACGTGATCACGGGTCAGTGTGAGTGTAAGGCTCACGTGATCGGACAGACCTGCGGCCGCTGTCAGGTGCGTCCTCTGCTGTGGTGTTTACTAACTTGATCATTCAGATGCTGTGAATAGCTGTATATATGCTTTATGCCATATTTCATTGCATCTACTTTGCTTTTTTCATTTACTTATAAAAGAAAAAATACCATGTTCCATAATGCCATTCATCGCCATTAATAGTTGTATTATAAAATGATGTATTATGATTAATAGTTTGTATAATATTCGTTAATAATTCTCTTTTATTTACATTATTTTTAATATTATTATTATTATATATTATTATTATTAGCAATAGTTCATAGTAAGATGTGTTATAATTTCATCTACCTATCATTTATTAAATTTAAATAATTCATCCTTATTTACTGTTTATAATATTGTTATAATTATAATAGTTTGTATAAATATTCATTGATCATTTTTTCTTTATTTTCTTTTTATAATGACTATTTTGTTTGAGTAGGCCTGTTTTCAAATAAATCATGGTATTGCACTGTACTTTCGAACTGGCTGTTGGCAATTAGTGGATCATCAGAGAAGATTTTATCTTGGTGTCTGTTCTTGTTTTCCTTAGAATAGCAAATTAATAAAATAAATAAACACATTTACTGTACATATCAAAGTAACTTATTACCAGTGTTGGGGGTAACTCATTACAAGTAACGCGAGTTACGTTATCAGATTACTTTTTTCAAGTAACTAGTAAAAAGTAACGCATTACTTTTTTAATTTACAAGAAAATATCTGAGTTACTTTTTCAAATAAGTAACGCAAGTTACTTTGTTTTCCATGTATTGACTGACAGCTCTCGTGTTGCCATGTTGAGGGAAATCAGGAGTTAGTGTAGTGATGTTGTGTGCGCTGTGTGAATATGATGTTACTGTAGTTCTAGACTAATTGTGAATGTGCATTAATTCATCCCACTCAAAAAAAACAGATTTAGTATTCATCAAAAATAATTAAAACAGTGAAATGCAAACTCAAAATATAACGCAAACCTGCAATAATTAAATATTAAATAACACAAATGTATCTAATCCCATTTTAATAACCAATGTCTTTGCTGCTGACCGTTGAGATCAGTTCAACCATCTAATAAGCCAAATGACTGTATAGAACTACCCACTTGTGCTTTGTTCTTTTTATTGCTGACGAGTTTTCTTCTCCTGCGTTCTACTGTATAGACGTGAATTTACTTTTGCTTCAGCCTGAGGTTTATTCATTACTTTTTGGTGTGAAAGGGCTTTTACATTTGCTTTAAATAGAACTTTTTATATTAAAAACATTCAAGCCCTGCTTATATTTTAAAAGTAACGCGAAAGTAACGCAAAATTAATGTAACGCATTACTTTCCATAAAAGTAACTAGTAACGTAATTAGTTACTTTTTTATGGAGTAAAGCAATATTGTAATGCATTACTTTTTAAAAGTAACTTTCCCCAACACTGCTTATTACATCATCCATTTATCTTGTCTTCAAAATGGAAAAACAAATAAACTGTTAATTTATCACATATTCAACCCGTCTTGTATTCCATGTACATGTTGACCATTTCATTTCCTATATTTGGAAAGGACTAACAAGAAAGGGAAAGACAGCTCTTTTAAATAGTGTTGTCATTGTGGACAAAATATTGTTGTTACAAAGGAATAATTAGAGTTAAAGGGGGGAAATGAAAAGAAATGCAAAACTTGTTGTCATTTTCTCACCCACATGATGTTGCACACCTGTATGGCTATTCTTTTCAGTGTAGGACAAAGAAATGTATTCAAGATGATCAAGCAAATGTGTAGTTATTTGGCTCAATATGTTTCAGGTTTCTTTCGTTCTCTCCATCCAGCAGATGGCAGCAGATAAATTTGGATTGAACACAGAAATCAGCAGGTGTCTTTCGACCAGCAGACAAACTGCAACAATTATGTACTTTGCATGGCAATAAAGCTCTCCATCTGTTGACAGACACTGATAAATGTATTCAACCCATCTGCCTTTTCAGCCAGCTAAGATTTCAAATGACACCAAAACACAGATGATGAAAAAATAAACATGAAATCAGTCATCAGTGCAGAAAACTACAGATTAGAGATTTATAAAATCTGACTATTTCTATCTATCTATCTGACTATTTCTAGCTATCTATCTATCTATCTATCTATCCTAGTATTTCCTTGTGTGATTGCTATGGAATTCAAACATTCGATCAGAAATATGCCGAGAACCCTAAACATAGGTCTGCATCTCACCTCAACATAATTGAATGGGCATGCTTCATGAGCCGTAATAGCAATAACAGACTCATTTTTATGTTAATGTATAATCTATCTACCTGTCTACTCATCTCTGTTGAGTTGGCATGTCGCTGATGTCACGTTCAAGCTCTCATCCACTCAGCCAGCATCTCTATGGCAACGAGACTACTCTCCTCCCTCCTCTCTCTCTCTCTCTCTCCAGCCTTTCTTAATTTCTTCGTTTCTTTCGTCCTGTCACATGGAAGAATTCCGTGAGCAGGTTCAGTAATGCAAACACAAGTGGACTGATCTTCAGAAAGATCGGGCAGGAACACTTTTCTACAGATAAGAACCGACAGCAGTTTCACTCGACTGGGTGAGTCTCTTTAATTCTGCCTCCTGTCAAACTTTTAGTTAAGAGAGAGCATCTGGAGACCAGAAAACGAGATCATGCATAATATTTCGTTGAAATACAATACATACTCATTTTTGACTGAGACGTTACATTGGGTACCAGTCGTCCAACCTTGAATACTAATCAAAATCGACTTTTCCAACAAATTGACTAACTGTCATATGCTGTGAA
>JADLZN010008254.1:0-62878 GCA_018155175.1 Sinocyclocheilus anophthalmus | reverse complement strand
TGTGCATCTATAACTAATGATTTTGCATTATACGGAAAAATCAGACTATAGCCAGCACTATAGGCCTCTGCCTGACTGCCTGATGCACCTCTTACTAACATCATACCAACATTAATCAGACATGATGGAGGATGAGGGCTTGCACACATCATTCATTTGTGTGTGTGTGTGCGATCACTTGCGTGGGTGGCACAGATGCCACTATGATTCCGACGACAGGGGACCATAGCACTCACAAAAATCATGAGATACATGTATCCTCTGCATTGAAAATAGGAGGAAGTGTTGGTCCCTACTTGTTAAAGAATCCATAACTTTTACCTGCATCATCTAACTTTTCCATTGAAAAAACGTATGTGATGGAACAGTCCTATAATGATTTTGTGGGAATGGAGCAAACCATTTGAATTTTGAAGGGGATAATGGGAAGCATTCGACTCCAATATTTCAAGGCTAACGGCCTTGTCTTGTAGTAGGGTGAGAACAGCTCTTCCTCTATCTCCTCTCTCTCTCTCTCTCTCTCTCTCCGCATTTATCTGAAGCAGATAACTTGTAGTTCAAAGGGCTTCCACTACATCCCAAGATTATCACAGCAAGCATGGTTTAAACAAACAAATTAAATCATAAGAAAGAAAAAAAGTGTTAAAAAACAGTAAGTATGCCAACACATGGGACTCAGCAAATATCTATTTATTTATTTATTTGATTAATTTGATATTGTCCTCTTAAATATTTGATATTAATTTGATATTAATGTTACTCTTAAAAATAAAGGTTCAATATCTGCATCTATGGTTCCACGAAGAACCACGGAAACTTTTCATCAAGGAAAACTGGATCACTGTACGACTCTTTGTGGAACCAAAATGGTTCTTCTGTGGCATTGCTGTGGAACCTGTATTTTTTAAGTGTAGCTGAGATAACAAAGTCGAATACATTTCAGTCATAACCCAATTTTGAGAAACCACCAAAAGCATAAACAAAGCATGAATGACTGAGCAAAAATAAATAAATGAATAAATACAAATGAACAACTCAAGAAACAAACAAATAAATAATTTCCTTATCCATAATACACTATCATGCATAATAACTCGATACAATCTAAATTCATCCTTGCCCCTGTCCACTCTTCTTTTTCACCATTAAACTCCTAAAATGTGCTGTTTACACCCCCTCGGCCCGTCTGTGCCCACCCTCCTCTTCCTCTCGGGCTCAGGTCATTCATCACGGGGCAGGAGTGGAGCCCGGGGCCTGCGGGCTGCTGTCAGGTGCTCACATCGGCCCTTTGTGCCGGCCCGCAAACAAGTGTCGGATCAGCAAAAGTCTATTAAAGGCTGGTGGGCTTTTCACACGCAATTGGCAGCGGGTCACTGACTTCACTGCTCCGACTCTCTGGACCCTCTTTGTGTCGCCGGCGTGCCGTGACAGATCCCGGCAAGATTAATGGTTTTTAGCGAGCATTTCTTTTTTTCTTTTCCCCATCTCTCCTCCTCTTCTGCTCATCCGCCTCCGATCCCCGCGCTCTCTGTCTCCTAACTGAGAAGTATTCACGTTATTGGAGAGTTTGCGCTTTTCTTTTCATTTGCCATCGCTTTCCCCCGCAGCCTGCATCAAACTCCGCCAGAGCTTTCTGTCAGACTCCAGCAGTATTCGGTGCATTCACGCAATCATAGCAAATCTGCGTTACATCGCCGTATTCAAATGTTTTCAAATGTTCTCTCTTTTTCCAGAAGTGTTGGAGATTCCTCTAAAGTGGAAGACTTCTTGCGTACTAATTCTCTCTGAGATCAGTGCGCTTTAATGCCTCAAATCTGCTCCTGAGCCCAATCTCCAATATTTCAAATAAAGTGTTTTCTGTATTTGAGTACGCAGACAGTATTATTTTTATGTCATACAATAAAGTATCTACATTTCACAGAATTTTGGATTGGGGCAAAATATGAAGTGCATAATTCATAAAAGATACAAAAAAATATAATTTTGCATTACATTTAACGTGTGCGCTAAGCTTTGTTTCTTCTTCAGCGTATTACTGCTGCCATTGAGACAGCACACGCAACTTTTGTTTAAACAGTTTTAGTCAAAGCGGGACATCCAGATTATATTTCCAACTCACATCACATTTTCAGTGATGAAATCTGTATTTTGAAATATCCTTTTCCAAAAAACTGCAGTCTGGTGACTGACCTACATTTTGAGCATTTCAAACAATGTGCACATAGCTGCAGTTTCTGAAAGATTATCATTTACTGATAACTGTATCACTGCTTTTAACATTTTTTTATTCTATTTTAAACTTGGCACAAGAAAACAAAACACTCTGCATTTCAATAGTAATACAGACCCGTAGGATCTGCCCTGAGAGGAACCCTGAATTCAGGCCAAGACTCAACACTTCTACAACAATTTCCTCTGATAATTAGTTTCATAACAATGCTAACATAAGGAGAATATGTGTTAAAGTGTATGGCTTGCAAATATGCTCTCTGTTACATGATTAAAAGTGTTAGTTCACCCAAAAATGAAAATTCTGTTATTAATTACTCACCCTCATGTCTTTCCAAGCATGTATGAACACCTACCCTGGTCATCTGATCTCGCAGACAACACTAATTAAGATATTTTTGATGCATCCCGAGAGCTCTCTGTCCCTCCCATAGACAGCAGGGGTCCTTACACGATCAAGGTCCAGAAACATAACAAGGAGATCGGTAAAATAATCCATGTGACATCAGGGGTTCAACCGTAACTACGAAGGTAAGAGAATACTTTTTGTGCACAAAAGAAAAAAAAACGACTTTATTCAAATTCGTCACCTCCGCATCATCCTGGCGCCATTTTGGAGAATATCCACTGAACGCAAACAGCGTATGCTGTTCTGTGTCAGCTGTGGCACGCGGATATGTTTCTGGACGTTGATCGTGTAATTACACTTGCTGTCTATGGGAGGGTCAGAGAGCTCTCGGATTCCATCAAAAACATCTTAACTTGTGTTCTGAAAATGAACAAAGGTCCTATAGGTTTGGAACGACATGAGGGTGAATAAATAATGACAGAATTTATTTGTGGAAACAAGGTGAATTAACCCTTTAAATGAATGAGTTTGAAATAAATAAAAGCCCATTAAAATTCACACAAAAATCAAAGGGAATGTTCTGCAATTCACATTGCTGTTTGGAGTTTAATTTAATATCAATGTTAAAGGACTATTAAAAAAAAATATGTAAAGTGCGTGATTACAAAATGTGCCTTAAATGTTTCCTAAGGTGAAACTTTTATGCTTTGGCAGCACCATGAAAGATGTTTAATCCTTATAGCTATTTTTACTGGGAAGAAAGTAGTATATTTTTTCGATCACGGGACCTCACTGATCAAACGCCGTAATTGGAACATAGACGAGATTGAATGAAAAAAATGAAGTTAGAAGACTCATAGTTTTTAGCCGGAAAAAAACAGATTGAAGTTAAAACGTCTTAATGATTGATTTGTTTCATACAAACATTCAGCTTATTACTCCACATGATGTTAATTGATGGACTGGAGTGGTGTTGATTATTTTTGGATTACTGTGATGTTTTTATCAGCTGTTTGGACTCTATAATCTGCAGGCAACCCAGTATCACAGGGTAGTAAAGGAAACCAATTGGTGAGCAAGTGATGTAAGGGTCAAAATTACCACCTAATTTCTAAATCTGTCCCTGAGTGAAAAAAAAAACAAACTCATCTCTCCATCTTTGATGGCCTGAAGATGAGTACATTTTCAACACATTTTCATTTTTGGGTTAACTATTCCTTTAAAATTAGCCATAAATCCAGACATGCTGCCCCTGATTACAGTATGCTAGATTGCAATAGTCAACTGTATCACAACCAAGCGCTCAAAACTGGCCTGCAAATTAAATTGTTGGGGTGTTTGCATAATTCCCTTAGTGGATTGTGTGCTAAAATAACGGAGACAATGCAGACAATTAACAATGCTATCATCAGCACAATTCATTCTTAATGAATTCCCCATTTTGTGTCTTGCACATTTTAGTATTTCACTTTGTAAACACATTATGTAACATCATTTTGCTCATGTCAGCAAGACCTAGAGAGATTATGAGCTACATTACCAAGTTATCGTTCAACAAACCTGCAGGGATTCAGGTTCGAAACTCTGATTTGAATGCAAGTGGTTTTTCAGAACATATCATTATATGCATGACTCAACAGACTTCTAATGAGCGACCAGAGTAACCACTGGAACAAAAGGGCCCATACTCGCACTGACAGTACTTCATCCCCTTGGCATTATTGTTAAATGAACAGAAGAGGAAGGTAATGTCAGAGCACAGGATGGCATATGAGAAAGCAGCACTTTTATTTGCATTTCATATGGTTAATCAGAACACCATGACATTTTGCTGCTGTCTGCATTCGTTTTTGCATTTTGCCACAGGGTAGGTAAACTGCTCACTTCCAGGATGATCTGAGTCCTTATTAGGGTGTGCAAAAGTGCATATTTTCGAAAATCAACTGCCTGAATGACTAGTTGACTACTCGGATTGTCTGTAGATTGTTTTCTGTGTTCACCAGACCTTAATCAAATGCATTTCTTAGGAGTCATTTCAATAGGAATCCGCATGATATGAGAGTTTTGCACGTATGTGAAAAAGCTCCCCATGCAGATTTCACACAAAACAAAAACAAAACACCACAGACTGCTTCAAATCCATTGCTCATACATGTTTGTGCTGTTGTTTTCCCTCCAAAGTGATGTCATAACATGTCCAATGATAAGAATGTATGTCCAGGTAAGGTCGATTAGTTAAAGGACTACTGCAAAAAATAGGGTATCAAAAATTAACAAAATAAAATAATACAAAGGTAAATTTGTTACAATGTGATAAAATATAAAAGATACTAAAATAATCTTTAAAAATTGTGAGTTTTTTATCTAGTATATTGCAACATGCATGATCAGAACAAGAAAATGTGCTGCATAGTAGGAATGACTAGCTACAGTATTACAGAGCCTATTTGAAATGAGAACCTGCAGTGATTTCAATATGCTAGTCAATAACAGATGGATTTACAAAAGCTCTGGTCTCTGAAGTAACCACAAATGTAGAATCAGCCTGCAGGCAGGTAAATGGCAATGTAGTTGGTTTATCTTGAGATTTAATAACGTCATGTGATAAAAACCCGATTCCAAAAAAGTTGGGACAAATTGTGAATAAAAACAGAATGCAATGTGGAAGTTTCACATTTCAATATTTATTCAGAATACAACATAGATGACAAATCAAATGTTTAAACAGAAAATGTATAATTTTAAGGGAAAAAAAAGTTGATTTTAAATTTCATGGCATCCAACACATCTCAAAAAAGTTGGGACATGGCCATGTTTACCACTGTGTGGCATCCTCTCTTCTTTTTATAACAGTCTGCAAAGGTCTGGGGGACTGAGGAGACAAGTTGCTCAAGTTTAGGAATAGGAAGGTTGTCCCATTCTTGTCTAATACAGGACAGGCTTCTAGTTGCTCAACTGTCTAAGGTCTTCTTTGTCACATCTTCCTCTATGAAGCGCCAAATGTTTTCTATGGGTGAAAAATCTGGACTGCAGGCTGGCCATTTCAGTACCAGGATCCTTCTACGCAGCCATGATGTTGTAATTGATGCAGTATGGGGTCTGGCATTGTCATGTTGGAAAATACAAGGTATTCCCTGAAAGAGACGGCGTAGGGAGGGGAAAAAGCATCGTTTGTTCTCGAACTGGAATCTTGTCAAGCAATTGATGGCCGTGCCTTCGAGTGTAAGTGCCCATGCCACCATGAACCTCATGCAACCCCCAAAATACATCAGCAAAAGAGCAAGGGCATAGGAACTAAGAGCGCTGACACCCGGCGTCCCAGTTTCCAAAAAAAACTTCACAATTTATGAATATTGTGAACTGTACTCCCTACTGACCACAGAACAGTTTTCCACTTTGCCACGTTCCATTTTAAATAAGAAGCAATGAAGGCACCACTGAAACAGAGAAAACGCCTGCGCTCCTGGATCATGTTTAGATATGGCTTCTTTTTGACCTATAGAGTTTAAGCCGGCAACAGCGAATGGCACGGTGTATTGTGTTCACCGACAATGTTTTCTGAAAGTATTCCTGAGCCCATGTTGGGAATTTCCCATTACCATCAGTAGCATGACTGTATTGTGGATGACAAAGTATGAGCACGCTGAAAATAAGGCCCCGAAGATCCAGGCCTCAGCGATGAATGGTTTTGCCAAAGGACCCTGACCACATTACGCACAGGAGATTGTGCAAGATTCGCAGAATCTGGGTGATAGTATGCACTGTAGATGGATGATAAACTTCAAATTCTTGCTATTTTTCTCTGAGAAACCTTCTCTGTTTTTTTTCTGATATTGCTCCACTATTTTTTGCCGCAGTATTGGGGGAATTGGTGATTCTCTGCCCATCTTGACTTCTGAGAGAAGCTGCCACTCTGAGAGGTTCTTTTTATACCCAATCATGTTGCCAAATTGACCTAATAAGTTGCAAATTGGTGTATATGTACATTTAACTTTTCCGGCCCCTTATTGCTACCTGTCCAAACTTTTTTGGAATGTGTAGCTCTCATGAAATCCAAAAAAGTTGAGAGATTTGTAATGACTATCATTCCATTTTGTACGTCACCAGCAAGACTATTGTAAAGCACCCACTGCCCCAACTTTTTTTGGAATTGGGTTTGTACATTAGCTTGAATAATAAGAAACATCTGCAGCAATTTTGAAATAAAACAAGTCAAAACTAGTTACGGTGACCATCAATGGGCAATCAACACCTAATGGCACATCTTAAAAACATTAGATGGCATCCAGTATGATGATCAATTCACGAGTGTGAAAGAGGGAGGAATAGCCTCCCAAACTGAGGCATTTTCGCACTTTGGAAGCAATATTTAACCTGGGTCAATTCTAAACCGAGTGTAAAAGAGAGCCAAGGAGTTCTTGTTGTCGACTTTTAACAATTGCGCAGTAAGTATCGCCTATTGCAAAATAAGTTAGAATCTTAATATAATAATTATCTATATATCATTACATATTAATTGGTAGGAAAACAAAGGTTGCACATTTTATTGTGCAAAGATGAGTAGTGGTGAGTTTTATTTGTACAAAGAATTTGCCATGCTTTCATCGCTCATTAGAGACTGCAAATTAAATTGCTTTGGGAAGCCAACAAACCGAAAGTGGTATGAACAGCGCGGCTGGTACAGAGCTCGCGTCGTGCTGACTTCCATCGGCTCAGCTCAAGGAACCGAGCGCGCAAGCTAATCTCCCAGCGTGGCGCGGATCAATTAAAACTACTTTCGAATATAGAAGCAACATAACTCACAACAGAAAAACGGAGTGTGAAAGCTAGCCAAGAACTATAAACGAATTGATATTCGCAAGCAGTGTGTAACGAGTAGTAGAAATATGGTGTGAGCCCGGTAAGAGCTGACGATCCGATTGAACTGTCCCCCCCCGATCGATGTAGGTGAATTCAGAACTGTATGTATGCAGTGGTTCTGTGTTCTGTGCTACTTTAAAGTTATTTTCTTTTTAAGAACGGTGTGGACGGCACACGTTGTGAATGAGACAGTTTACTGCGTTCCATGGTGAAAAAAGCTCAGTTGTGAAATGTCAATCTGCCTTGGGAAGTCTGTCGGTATCCAGTAACTCCAAGAAAGTGAGCGGAGGCGTGAAACTGGCGTTGCTCAAACATACTAAAATACTCACTCCTTCTGGAGGTGAGCTGGACTCACGACAGCTGTTACCGATCGCCATCTTTCAGAAAAACTTTTAGCAAACCTGCCTTGAATTGTCCCTCGTTCAGAAAGTAGTCTGGAGTAAAATGACTCACGCAAACAAAGGCATTTACATAGATTGGGGGTGCATTCCCTTCCCCCCCCCCCCCCCCCAAAACAAAGTACGTTCAATCCCACTGAGTCTTCAGCGGCTCAGATGTCGGAAGTAAATGATGACTGCTATGTTCATTATTACATCCCATGACAGAACACCTCAATCGCTTAGGAGCTATTCTTGTCTACCCCTGCTCCGGCGTCGAAACAATGGCAGACTGATGACAGCTCACTCAGGACGGGTCTGTGATAAAAAACCAGTGTCAATCAACAATCGTGGGAGGGGCCTTGGTTTGTGTGACGTCACATTGCCAAGAATCTGAGAACAGCTTGTTCTCAGGCAGTGCTTAGGACTTACAGGGATTTACAAAATAGCACTGGGTGGATGTGTACACACACTGCCAAAACACATTTAAGTTCAAACAACTTGTAAGGGGAATTTGGCATAATAGGTTTACTTTAACACTGCGGGTTGAAGCTGTGGTAGGAACTTTGCTGTGCATAGTGTATGTAGCGGAAACTACAAAAATTAAAACACTGTGTTCAAACAACCTTTGCCCATGCCATTTTGCACGTCACTCCTCCCCCAACTTAAACATCACAAACACAGCTACACGTAATAGTAGGCTAGGCCACTTTCAATAACAGGTCCAACAAATTAGGAATACTTTTAGATCGAAGTTTAGCTTACCTGTCGAAAAGAAACTTCGCAACTTTGTCATATTGTATCGCGAATGTAACATTAAAATACTGTCCTTGTACTGGCTCAGCAATTGGATCTACAGCTTCATAGTTTTTGTTATGCTAAAAACAGTTATTTAGGGGAAAACAAAAAAAAAAAAAAAAAAAAAAAAAACCAATCCAAAAAAAGTAAGTTGTTATTCATTCACATCAACTGATTAAAAACATGAAATTATATATAAATTCTACAAATAAATACTACTTTACAACTGTCCCCATGTTTTCGGTCAGTCCTGTCACGTTTACATAAAACTCAAAATAAAATGTGTGCAATAAGCCTTTAAGGGTATGACTCAGAGGAAGTGACATCATTTGATGAGGTGAAGCTGACACTGATCAAGGGTGAGTTCTGTCATTGAATTGTATGAGTTTAAGATTGTTTTTGTATGTTTTTTTTTTTAAAGAGAGCGACGATCTAAAGGGTCAGGCCCTGTCACGGTAAAACATCCCAGAAAATAATGAAAATGTTTTAAATCCAAAACATGTCTAAAAAGGTTACTGAAATTCCTTGATTGCATGTTAACAGTTTTTATGCTAGCATGCTGAGTAATAGCAGTTTAAAATGGCTGACTGTCACACCCTGTCACATCCCTGTGTCTGATGGCCACAGGGCCTGACAGTCCTGTGATACGGCCTTACAAATGAATGGCATTGTTCTTTTTTATCACCTTTATTGCATATAATATGTATTTAAAGCATGCCATAGTGAAACATTATTTGAATAAAGAGACATTACGCTGTAAATTTGAAGCTCTTTATGCTCATCGACAATTTTTTTTAATTGTGTCCCTCTTTTACCTAGGCCTGTGTAGCACTGCTTTTGAGGTTGCACTTTGTATATTAATGATATTTCAATACATATATAGATATAATTGTCATCTATATAAGTTTGAGTAATGATGACTGTAATTGTTCCAATTCATACAGGTTGCAGTTAGATGGCTCCAGTTAGTGCAGTTGAGAGACAAAGGCAATGTTGGGAACGACTAAATGCAGACCCTGAGAGAAAGGAGAAACATCTTCAAAAAGAAAGGGAGAAATGGAGGTAGAAAAAGGAAAGAAGGAAAATTATTCCCGAGTTGAATAATAAAGACCAAAGACATAGGCACAAATTATGGAAAAAATCTATAGGCTGAAGAGAAAGGCTGCAGTTCCAGGGCCAGTGCCAGGGCCTTCAAGGTTAGAAAGGGCTACCATCACAGTACCACTTCATATTACAGCTTGGTAATAACAGGGTGATACCATGGTAATATCTACATTGTTACCAAGGAAATTACATGCAATTTCCATTATTACCATGTAATGTCCTAAGTAATAATGTAGATATTGCCATAGTATTAAGACTGGCAAGAGCAGATTCCAAAGCTTCAATTCTTATCCTGCTGCATCTGTCTGCTGCTTTTGACATGGTTAATTACCAAATCCTCCTGTCAACCTTATTGGCAAAGGGCATCTCAGGAACCGCACTCCAGTGATTTGAGTCTTACCTCTCAGATAGGTCCTTCAAGGTAACTCGGAGAGGTGAGGTGTCCAAGTCGAAACGTCTAACTACTGGGGTGCCTCAGGGCTCAGTTCTTGGACCACTTCTCTTCTCTGTCTACATGCCATAACGTTCTGTCATTCAGAAACATGGCTTTTCATATTACTGCTATGATGATGACACTCAACTCTACCTTTCATTCCATCCTAATGATCTGACGATAGCTTCTCGCATCTCAGCTTGTCTAGCAGACATTTCTTTCTGGATGAAGGACCATCACCTTCAGCTCAACCTTGCCAAAACAGAACTGCTTGTGGTTCCATCAAACCCATCGTTTCATCACAATTTCACCATCCAGCTAGGCACATCAACCATAACCATAAAAATAGCCAGAAACCTTGGACTTATGATTAATGATCAGCTGACATTATCAGACCACATTGCTAAAACTGCCCGGTCCTGCAGATTTGCTTCAATATCAAGAAGATCAGGCCCTTTCTTTCGGAACATGCTTCACAACTCCTTGTTCAAGCTCTTGTTCTGTCCAGGCTGGACTATTACAGTTCTCTCTTGGCAGGTCTTCTAGCCAGTTCTATCAAACCTTTACAAATAATCCAGAACGCGGCAGAAAGATTAATTTTTAATGACCCGTGCACTTTACACCTCTGTTTATCAATTTGCTCTGGCTACCAATAGTTGCACGCATAAAATTCAAGGCATTAATGTTTGCCTACAAAACCCCCACTGGTTCGCACCCCTTTACCTAAATTCATTACTTCAGACTTATGTGCCCTCTAGAAGCTTGCGTTCTGCAAGTGAACGACACATTATTGTGCCACCCCAAAGAGGCACAAAATCACAAAATTTACAATACCATGGTGGATCTTTCCTTGTGGATGACCCTTCCCACTCCAATCCGAGCAAAACACCTCTCTTCCATCTTTATTTGACCCTCTAACTCAAGCACTCTCTATTCTAATTCTATTACTTTAAAAAAAAACTTTTTGCACACTATTCATTTACTAACTGCTTGTTTTCTCTCTTTTTTTTTAACTAACACTGATTTTGTATTCTATCTATTTTTTTTATTTATTATACAATTAACAAAAGAAAAAAGGTCTCTAACACTAGCTTGCTCGATTCTTTTTCTATTCTATCTGTTTTCATTCTATTTATTATATAATTTTTAAAAAACTTGCTACGTGTACTGCATTTAGCTAACTGAGACTTGTTATAGCACTTGCATATCATTGCTCTTTTGTTGTTTTGATTGCTTCTGTTGTCCTCATTTTTAAGTCGCTTTGGTAAAAGCGTCTGCTAAATGACTAATGTAAATGCATGTATTACCCTATTATTACTGAGCTGTAATATGATGTGGTACCACAGTTACTTTACATTGTGATATTCAGTTAAATGTCTATTGATTACATTTGCTGTATCATAGTAAAATGTAATTTATACAGTGGTGTGAAAAAGTGTTGGCCCCCTTCCTGCTTTCTTTTTTTTTGCCTGTTTTGTCACCTTTAATTTTCAAATCAATCAAACCAATTTAAAAATATACACAAAGATAATGCAAGTAAATACAAAATGCAGTTTTTAAATGCTTATTTATTTTATTAAGGGAAAAAAGCGGTCCAAACCTACGTGGCCCTACGTGAAAAATTAATTGCCCCCTCCTGTTAAATCATGAAAGAACTGCAATTAACCACATTATTTTAGAAAGCTGAGTTAAATTTCACTAGCCACACCCAGGCCTGATTACTGTCAGACCTGTTGAATCAAGAAATCACTTAAATTGAACCTGTCTGACAAAGTGAAGCATGGTTAAAGAGCAACACATCATGCCGTGATGTAAAGAAATTCAAGAACAGGTGAGAATCAAAACAGTTGACATGTATCGGTCTGGAAAGGGTTATAAAGCCCTTTCTAAGGCTTTGGGACCTCCAGCGAACCATGGTCAGAGCCATTATCCACAAATTGAGAAAACTTGGAACAATGGTGAACCTTCCCAGGAGTTGCCGGCCAACCAAAATTACTCCAAGAGCACAACGACGACTCATCCAGGAGGTCATAAAAGAACCCAGAACAACATCTAAAGAACTGCAGGCCTCACTTTCCTTAGTTAAGGTCAGTGTTCATGATTCAACCATAAGAAAGAGACTGGGCAAAAAATGCATCCATGGGAGAGTTCCAAGGCAAAAAAAAGCCACTGCTGACCAAAAAGAACAAAAATGCTCGTCTCTCATTTGCCAAAAAAATATCTTGATTATCCCCAAGACTTTTGGGTAAATATTCTGTGGACTGATGAGACAAAAGTTGAACTTTTTTTGAAGGTGTGTGTGTGTGTCCCGTTACATCTGGCGTAAAACCAACACAGTATTTCATTAAAGAACATCATACCAACAGTCACACATGGTGGTGGTAGTGTGATGATCTGGGGCTGCTTTGCAGCTTCAGGACCTGGACGACTTGCCATAATTGACGTAACCATGAATTCTGCACTCTATCAAAAAAATCCTGAAGGAGAATGTCCAACCATCAGTTTGTGACCTCAAGTCAAGCGCACTTGGGTTTTGCAGCAGGACAATGATCCAAAACACTCCAGCAAGTCCACCTCTGAATGGCTCAAGAAAAACTAAATTAAGGTTTTGGAGTGGCCAAATCAAAGTCCGGACTTAAATCCGATTGATATGCTTAAACGGTCCATTCATGCTCGAAAACCCTCCAATGTGGCTGAATTAAAACAATTCTGCAAAGAAGAGTGGGCCAGAGTTCCTCCTCAGCGATGTGAAAGACTCATTGTCAGTTATCGCAAACACTTGATTGCAGTTGTTGCTGCGAAGTGTGGCACAACCAGTTATTAGATTTTTAGGGGGCAATTACTTTTTCACGTAGGCCAGGCAGGTTTAGACAGTTTTTTCCCTTAATAAAATAAATAATCCTTTAAAAACTGCATTTTGTATTTTCTTGCATTATCTTTGTGTAATATTAAAATGAGTTTGATGACCTGAATCTTTTAAGTGTGACAAATATAAAAAAAAAACAGGAAGGGGGCAAAAAACCTTTTCACACCACTGTATATTGGGAAGTTATATTTCCATAGAACTACACAGTAACTGAATAGAGTAGTGTAACTGGCTGTTAAATGTTTGTGTGACAGTAACTTTACCATAGTCTAATATAACATTAACATTAAAGTTATAATAATAATTTAAAATAGGAATGCTTATCAAAACTTAAAAGACACAAAACTAAACTTTTACTTTTCTGCCTTCCACGAATCCTATAGTCTAATTTCCTAATCCTATACAGTGTTGCTTTGAAAGTTTGTGAAGGCCTTTAGAATTTTTCTATATTTCCTGCATGAATAGAACGCAAAACATAATCGATTTTTCACAGAAAACAAGCCTGAATAGACAATTATGTTTGGAGAAAAGAACCCCGCATTCAAGGCATAAACAACCTTATCCCATCTTCCTTATCCCCACTGCTGATCCTAGAGATTCACATACTTTTGCCACTCACAGATTTGTAACATTGGATCATTTTTCTCAATAAATAAATTGCAAAGAAAATATTTTTGTCTCGTTTGTTTGATTGGGCTCTCTTTGTCTACTTTTAGGGCTTGTGTGAAAATCTGATGATGTTTTGAGTCATATTTATGGCCCAATCATAAAAACATGCTGAGATGGCATGATGTGTTTCTCATAGTTTAACATGTCCTCCATATGACTCAATGTTCAGATTTAAGAATAAGATATTTTTTTCACCCAAGATTTTTACAAGTGGAAATGTACGTTTCTCGTAGAATGTCCCATATACTGTACAACGCCGCATGCATTCACTTCAGTGTTAACTCAGCGGCAGAGTTACTCTCACGGGACACTGCACTTATGCGCAATCACAAAACTACATTATTTCCATCTGCTTTAAAGCAATACCGGTTAAACATTTAATTCACGTGCTGTTCTGACATGTGCTTTTTCTGAGCACCTACACCAGAAGCGCACGCATTTAAAAGCCTGTCAAACAGCACCTGATTACTAGACTAAGTTGTCTTTTGCATCTGATACTGTCAAAACACACAAGGTTTATATTTAACAGTTGGTTATGTCTAAATGAAAGTAAACAGTTGAGAAAAACGGATAAGTGCCTGAATAATGAAGTATGCAGCTCTTAAAGGGACAGTACTAAACATGCTGCCGCTTGTCATTAAAGGGATAGTTCACCCAAAAAAATGGAAATTCTGTCATCATTTACTATCATCACAATGCGTCCCCATCCCAACCCTGTTATTAATTTTTCTTTCTTCTGTTGAAGACAAAAGAAGAATTTTGAAGAATGTGGGTAACCAAACAGTTGCTGGTCCACAATGAATTTGATAGCAGGAAAAAAATACTATGGAAGTCGCTGTGGACCAGCAACTGTTTGGTTACCCACATTCTTCAAAATAGCATTTATGTTCAGCAGAAGAAAGGTTTAAAACAACTTTTGAGTGAGTAAATCATGGTAGTATAAAAATAAAACATATGACAGAATTGACAGACAGATGACAGAATTTTTATTTTTGAGTGAACTATTCCTTTAATGTTAATAAAACAACAAAACGCAAAGAGAAAAAACACTAACTCATGACTGAAGAACTTTACAGTTGCTTTGGAATCAGTCTATATAGTGTTTCATTTTTATATTTGTTCATTCAGTTTCTTGAATGATCCTGCTAAATACACCTATACCTGAAAAATAAAGCACTGTTTGTTTTATTTGTATATTATGTGAATTTGTAATGTGTATCTTTGTTCTTATTTTTTAATAACTAAGATAAAAATGACAAAGATTTTTATCTTCGCCCACTTTGGCTTAAATATCTGCCATTCTTTTTTATATTTTGTTACCTTGAAAGGCTTTGTCTATATAATAGGGAAATTAGTTTGGCTGTAATGCTCAGACAAAATAATAAAACTAACATGACAAAGAATCATGATAAAATCGTGAATCGTGATATTTCTAAAAAAAAAAAAAAATCGTGATATGATATTTTTGCCATATCGTCCACCCCTAATTGACACCCAAACATTAAATTCCTCCATCTTGTAAAAGCACTGCCACGTTTACCCTTGTTGTACCCTGTTGTCTGTCTCTGTGTATTTTGGCAAGTCTTCGAATTTCACTTGCAATTCTGTAACAGAATCTTCTGAATTTCTTTTCCAAACCGGGTAAACACCCTCTTGCTCAGCCTGCTACAGCCCCAAATATTGGCTGCGTGGATGTATGCAAAAAAGTTAACAGGCAGGTAGGACATCCTATCATTACATTAGGACCGAAAATGTGACCCTGGACCACAAAACCAGTCTTAAGTTGCACGGGATTTTTGTAGCAATAGCCAAAAATACATTGTATGTGTCCAAATTATCGATTTTTCTTTTATGCTAAAAATCATTAGGATATTAAGTAAAGATCATGTTCCATGAAGATATTTTGTACATTTCCTACCGTAAATATATCAAAACTTCATTTTTGATTAGTAATATGCCTTGCTAAGGACTTCATTTGGACAACTTTAAAGGCGATTTTCTCAATATTTAGATTTTTTTACACCCTCAGATTCCAGATTTTCAAATAGTTGTATCTCGGCCAAATACTATCCTATCCTAACAAACCATACATCAATTTGAAAGCTTATTTATTCACTTGTAAAATTCGAAAATTGACATTGTAAACTTTGAATAATGTTAAGTCCAGGGTCACAAATGTTTCTGGGAAAAAAATGCCATAGCCTGGATTATCGTTGTTCATAGTTCTAAATCTAAATCTTTTAACCATGGGTAGAGGAACGTTTCACACACTAGAAGCGGGGTTAGCACCGTTTTTTAATAAGTGTTAATAAAGAATAACAATTTGGTCCCTCAGTAAATTCTCTTTGCCACCTTGAAGAATTCTCAGTTACTTTAAAGTGTAGACGGCCAGGAAGTAAGAAAACACACAGTCAAATGTATCCTCAATACTTCAATTTATTCATAGATATACAGATATTATATAGGCATATGTCGAGGGGAGTTTCATCCTCTTAACCAATGAGGATATGAATAACATACACGTAGGATCTTTGGCCAAGAACATGTGTTTATATAAAATAGCCACATGTACAGAAAAACATGGACATATTAGGAATAGACTTTTGCGAAGAATGCTGAACTGTCTTCAGAGTTTCAATCCCGAACTCCTTTACCCTTGTAGTCCTAACATTCATGTCCTTATTGGCGACAGAAAAACAAGAGAAGCTAATGTATACATTTAAGCATGCATACTTCGCATATAAGTAAGACATATTTAAAACATAATATCAAGAGAGAGAGATGGATACAGAAGGAGGAATTCAGAGAGAATGCGTTGTATATATAAGAATGAGAGAGATGGAGAAAAAAGGAGGGGTAAGACCTGTCTGGACTCAACAGAAAGACAGAGAGTGTTTTCTAACAATAAGTAATGAAACCCTGCTCCAGAGCAAATTTAGCACTGCTTTTGTGAAACAATGCCATGAGTGTTATAGACAGATGCTTAGCAACAGACATCCAATGGCATGCATCGTAATCATGTTTGGTCATTTGGAGGAAAAATACACGAATTAAAGTGAAGATTAGATTGTTTTATTCTTACTTATACATGCAGTCCACCGATAAGAAAATACAATGCATTAATATAGGTGTTCTCAATGCTGCGTTTATCTAATTAATGACATTTACACAACAAATATGCCAATAGTAACGTTAACCAAGGGTTTAAGAATGTACCATGTGAAACGTGATGCAATATAACCCTGTAGTTATTCCGTTTGTATGGGGTTAACTATTTCAGGTGTGCAAGGCTTGGGAGAATGCAGCAAAATATCACTAAGCTAAAACTCTGTTTATATTTTCTCTCTTTCCTCCACTGCTCATAAGAGACCTCTTCAATCATAAAATATTCTCTCCAGCATCTGATATGTAATTGAATTTTGGAGGTAAAAGATAAACAATGTGAGATTATGTTTTTGAAGTTGCACAGCTTGTTCATTTTAGCTATGTTCCTGGAAATATAAATCTATAAAGTACATAAAAAATAAAAAAAAACTTTGACGTCATTACTGAACTCATGCATAAAAGTATTCATGCTGATGAGAAGCATGCTGACGGGATTATATAATATAATTCTTGACTGGTACAAAACCAATAGTACCCATGCAACACTTCCAGCTTCAGTTTGATGCCCACAAGAGCCCTTATCTCCCTCTGCAAACCCACAGGGGTCAGGTGTGTGTGTGTGAGGGGTACTTGACAGGTGGCAGCGCAGCCAGCTCCCCATAGTAAATATGGATGTGAATGTGAAGAGCGAACTTGTTGGTGTGATATTGCAGCAAACCCATCACATAGGCAAGAGTACCGCTGTTGTTTTCCCAGCAGTCATAGACTGTGTCAGTGGGGTCGAGAGAGAACATTGGTTATATGGGCTTAAAAACAGCATGGTCTGTTTGAGTGAAGGAACAACACTGACTTATTTTAAGATGATTAGAGCACACAATAAACATCACGCTACACATAATCACATGTTATTATGAGATTGTGTAGATTGTATTTGCAAAAGAGAGTGGCTTCTTTAGATCTATACTAACAAACACCTTTTGTAAGAAAAAGAAAAGGCATTTTTAGATATGACATCTGTGTATTTATTAAGTGAATAGTTCTAACAAAAATTTTATTTGTGAATTATATAGTGTGTGAGCTTTAAGGAACCATTTTATGATACTTCTATGGAGCTTTTACTTTTGTAAAGTTTGAAATCTCTAGTCCCCTTCCATTGCCTGGCATTTAGACATAGACATAATAAGGAATTTTCAAGTTTCTTCTGTGTGTTCTGTGTTCTTGTGTTCTGGAATTACATTAAAATCAGTTTCTCATCACACTCTCATTCGTGAACGGGTACTGCACCATCAGTCTCACTTTGCACGAGGATTTGCCCTGTGTGGTGAACAGATGGTGATGTAATCTACATTTCTTTCAAACTGTGCTTGCAATGAAGAAACAAAGTCATCTACATCTTGGAGTGCCTGAGGGTGAGTACATTTTGAGCTAATTTTATTTTTGGGCCCAACTGTTCCTTCTGCTTGTCTAAATCTCATTAGTTAAAATGATGTGTGTAAACAAAGTGCATTTGTGTTTAAAACTAAACCTTTAAGACCTCTGTAGGTGTTGACGTTAAATGTTTGGTATTGGTAATGGTCAGAGGAAGTTTATCAGTTTGCAGCTATTTATATAGGCTACTGGAATGATGCTTCTGCTTTTAAGAACAAAAACCCAGTTCTTTTAACCTTTCTAAGTTGTTGAATATTGGACAGATTCCATAAACCTCAAGCCAGAAAACATATTTTCAGCCAGGTGGTTATGCTGTACGCCGTTGTCTTATGTCCTTGTATTTATAATGTGATCCAGTAGTGAATGGCTGCAGAATTAATTTGGCACAAATGATCAAGCCAAGCTGCATCAGCAAATAATTGATGATCGTGCGTTTCTCAAAACTTAACACTAAATAAATAAATAAATACATGGCAAAGAAATCTTGATTTGCTTTCAAATTATTTTTACAATCTTGTATATTATCTTAAAGCTTCTTTTAAGAAAACAAACTTATTCCACTAATATGAATTAGTGTTATTCTCCAAGGTCATTTATAGTCTACTTGCAGTGTTGCCATAGATGGTGGTGAATTGTAACTATCTCTCTTGCTGGTTCCGCCCGTCCCGCTCTCCCTTTTGACCTATAAGAATCAAGTATTCCAGGGAACTGGGAAAAGCAGAAATGTTTTAAAAAAAAAAAAAAAAAGAACAAAAATCATACAAACCTTAAATATGCAGAAAATTGATAAGCATCCATAAAATATATTATATAACATACACATGTATGTAAATGAAGTATTTATATTTATACAATTGTACGGAACAATGTGCACATCTGTATGTCTAAGTCTTCTGCTTCTAGATATACAGACTATTACTTTTGTCTTTTTGAAAATTCTACTTATTTAATTTTTTTTCTTGCATTGTATATGTATGTAAGCTACTGTAAACCATAACAAATTCAAAATGTTTGTGCACATTTAGCAAATAAAGTTAATTTAGCATCTGGTTCTGATTCTGTAGAAAGAAACAAAAAGGAACAGACTGAATTTTATGAATGTATGAGTGAATAACAACTTGATTTTATAAATGCATTGAGGTGACATCTCTTGAGATGTGTTTTAACCAGTGAGCATATTGTGTACTCGCTATATAGCATCACAAAACAATTCATTCCTTTGTATATTTATTGAAGCCAGATCTGTCAGATTTCAATCTGAAAAGAACCGAACTGCACTGATGACAGTGACAAGAACTAAAGTACCTGCGATATTTCACATTTCTGTGTTATAAACACCCACACAAACACACATTAAAATGAAGTCTCCGATTCCAAAACAACCTTTAGTAACCTCGAGAGATCTCCCCCTTTCCACCCACTGACACCAGATCCAGCCGACTGGCCAAGACAATGATTTCCTGACACTCCAGCTCTTCATCACACCCTAAGAGAGGTGCTAATGCCCCTCTAGATACTGATAAATCTGAGACTGTGATGAGTTCTAATGTCTCATTTCATCTCTAGCAATGACTGCCAGCCAAAAGCTTAAAGACGCAGGATTTACCATATTTAAACCGATGGAAGCGAGAGCCTTATCTACATGATGTTCCAAGACATTTTAGGTTTTTCTAATGTCTCTGCATTGAGAATGATATACGTAGGGTTCAAAAGTCCACCAAATACTAAGAAATACAGAAAGTCCTTACATAATATATGAAATTACATACTCGTGAGAATAAATAATTTCACTACTTGCTACTAAATATTCATTGAGATTGATTTCGCAGATTAGATTTTGTTCCATTAATGCACTCATGTAATATTCAGTAGTCACGACAAGCTACATCAGTCAAATTGCTGCTTGGTGGTTGTCTACCAAATCCATGAACGTAATGTCAGACTTGGTGTCCAGAATTGTTCAGAAATGCTTGTCAATTGTCTTGTTATATTTGGTTTTGGAGAGAAGAAAAGATGTTTGTGATTATTTCAGGATTGAGAATAATAAGTTTATTTCTGCAATTCAAATGTGTGTAGATCCAAATGAGACTCTCTGTAGATGCGCTTTGGGAGGTTCTGCCATCACTTCTCGACAGACAACTGGGCTTGACAATCAGATCGTCTTCTCTATAGTGTCATCATGCATTGCAAATACAATAACTGCTACCATTCTGTTTCTGAATCAGTTTTGTATTGTGATTGGCTGATGAATTTGAGCATGTAAGAGTTTGTTGAAGTATAGGGAATGTGCTCTAAATATTCTGTTTCACGAAATAGCACACTACCATACTATTGTTTTCGTGGTCGTGTATGCTAATACTGGGTTCAAATCACAGTTTAGTGGTATGTGGGTCGTGCAACGATCAATGCAGTGTGTTTAACTTTACACTCCTATTCGTGGGCACGAAATAAACACGCTCATTTAGTAAGATATATATATATATGTATGTATTCAATGTGTAGTGTAGTGTGGTGTATTGTAAACACAGAACTTGAGGTAGTGCTGCCTGTGAGCCAAAATATGGTTTGGTGATGATTTCCCAAAGGTTTACCACTATTCATTCCTAAGATTGTCTTGATTATTTTTTTTATTGAAATCTAGATCGCCCATCACATTTTATTAACATGCTCAAAAACCTGTTTGCAGCTGATTTTCAGGCAGGTCTTTGAAAACGTTTCCCTTATCTTTTTTTGTACAGAGTGGGGAATCTGACTCACCCTGCAAACAAGATCGGTTTTATGGGACAAATTGTTTTCAAATGATGCTGAATCAATCCAAATTGAACCTGTTTTTGCAGTCATTGTTGCCTATTGAATTGCTCATGTGCTCCAAGACCGTAACTGTACTTGCACACACATTTCACTTCTCTGTGTAAAAGTGATATGATGTTTACAGCACTATTATATAGTGTTATCATTCCAGAATATAAATATAGAAATAAACCCACTGGATATCATGATATGTACATATACCTGTATATATATTCCCCTTCTATCTCCTCTCTAAGAAAAAGAAAGTAAATTATTGATAGCTTCCATTAAACATGCAGGATGCATCTACAGGAGGGAAGTTTTTTTTTATTTTTTTTAATTTTTTTTTTTTTTATTTTTGGGGAGCTGACAGAAGCTCAAGCAGAGTGAGTCTTGGTTTTTTTCAGCCTTTACTTCTCCCAGCACCTGTAGAACTTTTGTTTTGGAGTTCAGTAATGAGTGAGTCAGAGCAACACTGCTGGAACGGATCCCTACGGATCATAACCCAAACCTGGACGTGTTTTCAAGCTCTCACACATGCCGGAACGTCTTTGATTCTCTCCTCCTGCCTCTGTCTTTCTCAGTTTGCTCTGGAGCTGTCTTTCTCTAGAACACAACAACTGAAACCACATTTCTCATTTTTGACTCACTAGCCTCATCGATCTCTCTTTCTAACTCCAGCAGCATAAATCTATCACGTCAGCTAATTTAATCAGTTGATTTCAATCTTGTACAATTAAAATCCATCATTAGAATGAAGCATGTATCATCACACAAGCAAAGCATGTGACATGAGCTCTGTTACAAAACTTAGTGAGCTGCCTATCTAGAAAGCATTTTAAGGAGCTTACACCACTGCAAATAACAACACATTCTTAAAGGAAGTTCACCAAAAATGAAAATTAGCTGAAGATTTACTCACCCTCATGCCATCCAAGATAGATTTGGAGAAATTTAGCTTTACATCATTTGCCGTTTACCTGATGAGCATCCACCAACATGAGAGCAGGATATGTCCAAACAGCTGTTAAAAATATCACAATAATCTGCATGAATCCAGTGCATTAATTAAAGTCTTGTAAAGTGAAAAGCTGCATGATTGACACAAATCCATCTGTCATTATTATCATCATGTCTTTAGCTTCCAGATAAAATATGAGTCCTCTATCCATAATACTGCTTTCTCCAGTGAAATTAATCCGCAATCTCTGGAGTAGCACTGATGGTGAATACATTTTCAGCATTTTTTTTTCAGTAAAAAGAGCAAAAATTCTTACTTTTTCAGAATGTTTACAGAACAATATCTTAATGTTTGCAACGTTTAATGTTTACATTTCCAAGAAAAACAAGGTTTTAAAACCGTCACATAACATTCAGAAATTTCAATGCCAAATGGGAACATTCTTAAAATATTTTTGTTAGTTGGGTACTGAAAAAAAAATGATGTAAGATAATTAAGACTTAAGATAAAGTAGTAAGATAAAGAGACAATATCATTTTAAAAACAGTTTAAAAATCACCCTATTGGCAATTTTATTAGCAATTGATTTTTGCAGGCATTGAGCAGTGCTAAAAACTTTCATTCAAAAAAAAAAAAAGGAGGCAGCAACATTATATCAGTCTTTAATGCTGTCTTAAAAGGTAAACAGCAAGGCAGTTCACTGGTTTTTGGAACAGAGCTGAAGTATGTGCTTTGTATGTTGGTATATCAGTAATTGACTGTGTGTGTGTGTGTGTGTTGAGAGCGTGCAGATCTAAATCTGAGCTGTTAGAACCATGATGGAAAAGTGGAGCTTTTTCAAAAGGGCTGCAGTATTGTAGAACTATGCGGTGATACAGTCATGTGTCACAGCTCACTATTCCTCTCTGCTCGCGGCAAAAATATACCGGGGGGGATAAGGCGACCTAACCCAGTTATGAATTCTCTTTCCGAGCTACAATCATCCACTCACATCACACACACACACACACTTTTGACACTGGTGCAGATATGAGCTCACAATCAAAGGCTGCATCTTCTGGGAATTTACTTTGGTTCTTTTATCTTGTAACAGAGGAAGTGAGCGAGGGACATGGGAGGGAAAAACAATGTTATGATGTTTGTTTCCTCCTGTTTTATTTGTATTGGTTTCTGTTGCTGTAATAAGACTTACTACCTCTGAACGTATAGTTCTTTGTGGCTTTTGTTGACTTGGATCTCTCTTTCTTTCTCTGCACGTCTCAGTTAGACAGTCATTGTCAGCCAACGAGTTTTGTAATTGCATAGAGTCATTTCAGTATTGCAGGTTTTATAGCCTAAATAGTCATAACAGAATATAATGCATAGTGACTAGGAGTCATTTATTAAAACTGTCATACAGTAACAAGACATGAACACACTAAAAAAAATATATATTTTACTTTAAAAACAAATACTGGAATTTACACTGCATAATTACATAAAGGAATCTTTTTCCAAACAATAAGAAAAGGCATCTCATTTAATATTTGCTCAATTATGAAAGGGCTTTTACTGACCCCTAGTGTTCATCTATAGCTCAAGCGCAAAGGTACATTTTGTGTTTTTGGGATGTTAAAATACTTTATTTCTATCCTAGGTTAATATGCAGGGACAAATATAATGTCAGTCATGTCGGAGTTATATTTTACTCCAAAAAATAATGTACAATTTTAATATTTCAATAAAATGTCAATATATAGACCTGTTGTCATTATATTAGAACAAAAACTGATTTTAATATTTTAATTTTCAAAAGTCCACCAAATACTAAAAAATACAGAACTTCCTTACATAATATATGAAAATTACATATCCATGTGAATAAATAATTTCATTACTTGCAACTAAATACGTATTGAAATTGATTTTGCCAATTATAATATGTTCCATTAATGCATTCATGTATTATTCAGTATGACAAGCTACATTGGTCATATTGCTGGTTGGTGGTATTACCTAAGAATATTCGAGCACACAGTAAAACTGGCACCTTTGGCAAAACCAGATTTTATTTAGGGATGTGCGTCACAGATATCAAATTCTCACTCATTTCTACAGGCTCTATAACTGCAGCACAGTGATCTATTCAGCTCAACACCTTTCAGCGATGACTCATCCCAAACATTGTGCACTGAATCCTTTTTTCTGTACAAGCATCTGATATAATCACGATACCAAGCATAGGTTCACTGATTACAAATATCTTCAAGTGGTGCAGACCAGGACTTTTCTGTATTTGATATTTGTAATATATATATATATAATAAAATACAGAAAATTATTCACATAAAAAGTTAGTCATAAATAAAATATACAACCTTTACAACTGAAATATATTCTAACGAGGGCAGTGCTTAAATGTGAAACATAAATGTGTGTTAACACTTTCAGTGCTGTCACTGTTGACTTGATTTCAAAGTTATGCACAGGTATCTCACAAAACTGAAAACTTAATGAACAGTAGATTTCTACTGGAAAGTACTGCACATACAGTACAAGGCCAGAAGTATAGTAACTAAAAGCACAGCCATGAGACAGTACAGTAATTTAGACTGTATTGACTCTGGCAAGTATTGTGTCTGTTATATGCAATACATAAAATGTCATCTGAACTAAATATCTCAAAAGATTTAAATATTTTGTGGCATTCTGCCACATAATGGACTATGGACTTTGAAATGGAATACTTGTTGAAAATGTACTTACCCTTAAGACATCCAAGGCGTTGATGAGTTTGTTTCTTCATCAGAACAGATTTGGAAAAATTTAGCATCACTTGCTCACCAATGGATCCTCTGCAGTGAATGGGTGCCGTCAGAACGAGTCCAAACAGCTGATAAATACATCACAATAATCCACAAGTAATCCACATGACTCCAATCCATGCTAACATCTTGTGAAGTGAAAAGCTGCATGTTTGTAAGAAATCCACCATTAAAGTGTTTGTTCAGTGTTGTGATGTTTTTATCAACTGTTTTGTCTCATCTAAAACAGATGATAAAATAATCTCATCTACATCTTGAATGGTCTAAGAGTGAGTAAAGGGTGAACTATTTCTTTTAAAACAGTCCTGTTAAAATAGCATTCTGGCATTTCAAACCTAGTCACTGTCCTGTCAACAAGGCCCCCTTTTATTAAATATCGAAATTGTTGGCCAATCAGCTAGAGGCTGAGCCTTCATCAGCGGCATCTGACGAATCATGTTCATCGGCAGAGTCTGTTAGGGCGGGGTAGGGGCGGGGCTGGTCCAGATTGACATATGTGACCTTCAGGCTGATGTAGTGCTCTCCCTCCAGGCTGGACAGAATACTCATCACAGCGGACACTAGTGTGGAGAAAGTTGGTCTCCTCTCAGGGTCAGGGTCCCAACACTGTAACATAATGGTGAATCTGCAGATACAGAGGTAATGGTCAGTCATCTCTCAGTTGGGTAATCTCTATTGAAAAGTGACTGGCAGTGTCATACTGTGTTCATAAATCAGAACTCAATCAGGCGTATGAACTTGAGTCACACACATTCACAGTTTCCATTGCTGGACCTCACCACCGGTCATGTTTCCACATCCTGTTGCTACACTCTGAGTCACTATGCAATTGCTTTTTGTTTTTAATGTATTCCAGATTTTCTAAAGCTTTACAAAGAAGAAATGTGGAGGTGTCATGTTCAAATGTGGGTTTATGTTCAAAACAACAACCTGTGAAGGCTGAGTTGATATGGTATGGTATGAGTTAATGCATTATTATTTTTTATATGACACCTGTCGTTTGAGACTATCGAAAATGCAGCAGACCCCGTATTAGTTTGAAAACTTCAGTGTTGTGTTTCAGTGTAAATGGACCAAAATGGAGACTTTTGAAAAAGTAGGCTCTGCGTATCCTTGACGACCGTATAAACAATAACATCATGATCATTGTACATATTTATGGTTGTACCTGAATGAATGGTCATGTGACATGCGTTTTCGGTTGTGTAGTGTGGACGGAGATCATTTCTGAAACGCAGTAAAGACGCCAGTGTAGACGAGGATCGTTTTCATTTTAAAACAACGTTGTAGTGTAAACAGGGCCTAATATGCTGATTTGGTGCTCAAGAAACATTCCTGTTGTTATCAATGTTGAAAACAGTTGTGCTGCTTAATATTTTTTTTTAAACTGTCATCATTTTTCAGGTTCTTGATTAAGCACAATTTCAAAGAACAGCATGTTTGAAATAGAAATGTTGTAACTTTATAAAAGTCTTTACTGTCAACATTGATCAATATAATGCAGTCTTATTGAATAAAAGCAATTTCTTAAAAGAAAACTATAGAAAAAAAATAAATCTCTTAAAACATTCCACAACATATTTTTCATAGCAACAACTCTGGCTAAAAGCTAAAGGCCTGGTTAGTGATTGCTGGAAGTTTCTCAAGGTTTGCACGTTTTTTTAGTTTCACTATGTTGGTTTTTAAATATTTCCATCTGTCTGAAAGGGAATGATGATTAACTCTCTGGGCAGTGCTTGAGGTGTTGGATAATTGAAGGGACATTCACAATAGCCTTTCAGATGACCTTTTCCACTGCTCTGAATACTGAGTAAGCTCTAAACCCTCTGAACCTCAAATGGTGGAAAAACACTAAACTTACTGACAGTTACTTAAAACCATTGCATTTTCAAAAGGCCATGTCACTCTCTCTGTTCTGCTGTGGAACAATTTCCAAAAACAAATGAAAGGGAAACCTTCTAGAGAACTGAACCGCCCTCTTTCAATCAACCAAACTTTCTACTTTAGGTCGACAATTTTGATTAACTGAGAAGAGTAAGTTGGAGCATAAATACATATTGCAAAAAAAAAGGAAAAACTTACAATGGATCTGGACAATATTGTGGCTGAGGCAGCCGTCGGCCCTTAAGAAGGTAATGTGTGACGTCATATGGGTCAACTTCAGGATACGGACTGGTTCCTCGTGTGAGCATCTCCCATATTAAAACCCCAAAAGACCACTACAGTAAAAGACAAAATAAAAGAGTGTTGAGAAGATCACATGACAAATCCTAAATTGAATCCATTGGTTGAAGTAAACATATTGCTCACCACATCTGACTTGGTTGTGAACTTCTGCGTCTGCAGGCTCTCAATGGCCATCCATTTGACGGGTAATTTGGCTTTCCTGTGGTCCTGGACACTGTAGTACTCCTTCTCCAGCACATCTCGAGCCATTCCAAAGTCTGCCACCTTTACAGTGTAGGATTCATCAAGCCTGAGAGAATATTGGTTCAGTCACTTCCAAATTCACAATTGATTCACAATTGTCTGTTGAGCATCAGTGTGTATTTACATACATATGCAAAGAACAGTTGGTAAGTCAATGTAAATAATTACTTAATGTTCTGACATTCTGGTTTGGAGCACTAAATTCCCCCGATATAGAAGAAGTAAAAATAAGTTTGAAACAGCTGAGCCGCATTATACTATTACTTAACATGTAAATACGTGCTGCATGTTTTCCTCTCAATTACAAAATAATTCATACAAAAATGACAGCAGTGAGAAAACAGCAGTTAAAAAAGCATCTGATCATAGCAATGTGGATATGTTGGGATGAGCTCTGCAATTCAGCACTCCAGCCAAATCATGTCACGTCTCATTTATTTATAGCATTGTATACAATAGATTGCTTTAAATAAAGCAGCTTTACAGTATTAAACATGAAAAATCAGTATCAGTGTAGCTTTAAATTAGAATTGCAACTTTAATTTATACTATTAACAGCTCTCCAGTGTGTTCACATGTGTACTTACGTCTGACCTAGATGGAATATACAGAGAAATTAATCAGAGAAGGTTTCCACGTCAAAGTCAAGTTAAAGTTACAAAAATGTAATCGCCACAGACCAATGGTAGTTCGATGGTGTTTGCCAGCTGAACTTTTCTGGAAAGTTCGCTTTGGCAAGCTATTCTGAACTGTCGAAACGAACTCCAAACAAACTTAATTTGGCTTGATTTTGTTTGAAATTATGTCACTCTAGTTCACTTATACAAGTATATCAGGGCCTTAAAGCCAAATCTTTGTGCATGCAACACTCACATGCAATTGCGTGCTGCCAGATCCCGGTGTACAAATTTCTTTTGTGCTAGATACTCCATTCCTTTAGCAACCTGGAGCCCGAAGCCAATCAAATCCTTAACTGTGGGATTCTAGGGTAAGACGACAAAACTACATAAGACTCATATATAACAAGCACACATTGAGTCTGTGTACTTATTGGAAACATTACTGCTGGAGCTTCGGTAAAGGTCATGAACTTGATTCTGAGCTGTGCAGGAGGTTATGTTGTGAAGTCCATCCACAAATACAAAACTATTGTGTAAGGTAAAGGTAAAAGGCTAAATACATAACATATTTGATATGCTAAGAGTTTAAGTTCTAGCAACTGACCCTCTTCTCACAGCGAATGAAATGACGCAAGTCTCCATGTTTCATATAAGGTAAGACCACCAAGGGAAGTCCCTCTTCAGGAAGCAGAATACCCAGCAGGGAGAGGACATTACTGTGATGAAATCCCTTCATCAGAATGCCCTCTTTCAGAAACTGCTCCACTTCTTCCACATCTGTTATTCCTATCAGAGAGACAGAATGTGAGAAAATACAGTTGCAAGTACACATTTATATTATTTAAGCCATTGAAGTCAATTTACATTTAGAGATCAGTCTTTTTAAAAAATAACCTATGTCTCAAAATATTGTTTAAAACTTTTGCATAAACCACTGCTACATTTATGCATGCAGACCCTTTTATCTGAATAATCTTATATTGCATTCAAGGTACAATACACATTTAATCAGTTCATGCATTCCCTGAGAATTGTACCCATGACCTCAATGTTTCTAGTGCAATGCTCTACTGTTTAAGCAACAGGAACACTACTGCTGCTACAGCTAACAGCTAACCCAATTTTCAAGGCAGCTCATCGTGAGAAATAACTGGGTTTTTTTAATCAGGCAGGTAATCCCGAGAGGGTAGTTCGGTTCTTCATGAGTATCTTTATGAGCTCTTTCATTGAGGAGTTTCTTACCTGTAAAGAGATTTCATCAGCACAATGAATTTCTCTGTTGTTGTGGTCGTGAGGAACCATGGTAAACTGTCCCAAAGTATCCTACAAAAAAAAAAAACATGTTTATTAACAGTGCCAATAATCTTCATGTTTATAACATGACCTTATTCCCTTTTCCAATAACTTTTTTTGTTTTTTAGAAATGATGCAATATCTTGTTCTAAACCCTGGAGTTTGGGGTCAGTAAGATTCAGGTAATTTTCTTTTCTTTTAAGAATTGACTACTTTTATTCTGCAAAGACTTATGAATTAATCAAAAGACATTTATAATGTTATAAAAAATATATATTAAAAACAAATTCTGCTGTTTTGAATGTTCTTTAAATAATTCTGAAGAAAAAAAGCGTCATGAATTCCATTAAAAATGTTAAGTAGCATAACTGTTTTCAACATTGATAATAATAAAAAATGTTTCTTGAGCAGCAAATCAGCATATTAGAATGATTTCTGAAGGATCATGTGATACTGAAGACTGGAGTAATGATGCTGAAATTCAGCTTTGAATCACAGGAGCAAATTATATTTTAAAATAAATTTAAATAGAAAACAGTTATTTTAAATTGTAAAAACATTTTTACAATATTACTGTTTTTACTGAATTTTAATCAAATAAATACATCAATGGTGAGAAGATACTTTAAAAATCTTACAGACCTCTAAACCTTTGAGAGGTAGTGTATTAAACTTATTTTCAGCATACAGTATATTTTATTTATAAACACCTTTTCCGATGATCTGGTGGTGGTGAACCTTGAGCATGGAGGCTGGGATCAGCACGTCCTTCACCTCCTCCAGCAGCTCAGGGCGGAAACTGGTGATGGAGATCTTCTCTGGGGGCATGAGAGGAGTCAGGGTTGTGTCCAGGGTGCCTGTGTAGGCCAGGCCGGGGAACGCCACGGCTCCAGTAGGTGCAGGGATGGTTGTGAGGGGCACTTCTGCAAACACCAAACAACCTAATGTTTCTAAAGTATCTGTAGACTTCAACTTCAAAGTTTCATAAATTAAAATGTGTTGCCGATGTGAAGATGTTGTCTCACCACGTCTGTAGTCTCCTAAGGGGCATAAATCCACACTATTATTACGTGAACGACTATGGGAAAAGTAAGACAGGCGATTTTCTGCCAGCGAAGCTGTGGGTAAAGAAGGATAAAACTGAATAAAACTGCCTTTTTTCATAACAGCTGTGCTTGGTAAGATATGAAATTTAGGAATGACTGCAAAAGATTTGCATTAGTAGGACGTGGCATAATTTGTGCTCACCTTTTTTCTATTTCCTCAGGTGTTTCAGCACGATAAAGGCCATAACCGCACCCGTGACCAGAGCTGCCAGTATGCCAAGCACAATACCCACCATATAGTGGTTACTGACCAAGATTACGGTGCCAACATTATGTGTGTATCCATTAACTGTTACCTGGTACAGGAAAATACAGACATCAGTGTGTGAGGTTGTATTATGCAACTAATTTGCTTTGGCTAAAGATGAGGTGTTTTACTGCATTTATAGATTTACACACACTCACCTTCACAGGTAAACCCTCCCTGGGAATGGTGAGATTATTAGGGATCCTGCATGTGATCTCATTATCTAAAACTTTAGCACCACAGTCAACATCTCCAACCGTCATCGTGATTGACATGCAGGAGCTCACAAGGTTCAACTTCTGGTGCTGCGTCATGAGGAAGAAAGATTTTGAATCTTAGATTGTAAATATTTTGTCAGAAAGATGATTAAAAGTGAAAAAGTGCAGCAATGAAATAATGGGATTGTACTCATGGATGTATCTACATACATGCAAGGACACTTCATCAAACCCGGGGTAGAGTCTTAGTATGTGACCTTCAGTCTCAAATGGGATGGGTCTGCCATAGGGGTGGTAGGAGAAGTCTTGTTTCCACAGGCCGAGCACTCCATCCATGTCAAACGAGAGCTCACCCTCTTCTGTCTCATCTCGATGGAAGACGGGGGTGATGCACTCCATACGGGTGGGTATTGCTTTCCCTCTGCACTCCTTCAGGGAACAACAGTATGAAGCAAATGTGAAAGAAGAAAAATGTAATGTGCTCACAAATCTATATCTGTTTGCTTTGATCCAGAAACTGGCAAATGCTAAAGTTGTACTACTAAGGTATAGATTTAAAACACTTTAATCTTTAAATCATGATCACAGCTCTCAGTGGAAGAACTGAGACAAGTCTGTTATGAAGTTATAAAAACCTATGTAGTGTTGTTGTGGTCATTAAAGAGAGTAGACAGAGTCACCCAACACTAAATATATGACCTTAAACACAAATAAAATAAGATACAATGCTTTGAAATCATGCCGCTCAAACTGAGATCAGACTGAAATGTAAAAGCCACTCTTCTAACATTTAGATAATGTAGCATCTGCAGAGCTGTAGGTGCTACACAAGCGCCCGAACTGAAACACACGTTGACTAGTTCTAGTATTGAATATTGTCTATCATGCTACTTTCTTATTACATTACCATGGGTTGGGCTAAATTTCTGTTAATGTTCTGGAGGATTTTAAAACAAAACATTTTTTCATCTAACTTTATTTTCAATAAATAGATTTGAACTCTGGAAGTTCTGAAACTTAAAGAGTGTTACAAAGAACTTTTATTTAAAATATTAGCAAAAAATATATATATATATTAAAAAAAAAAAAGGCACAGATCATTACGGGAGTGAAAGTTTACAGTTCATACGTGGAAACAGGTTTAAGGTTGCTTTCTTTGGGTTTAAAGTAGACGACAGTTCTGTAGACAGAGTCCAGATTTCGGCCTTCAATGATGATTCTTGACCCACTGCAATTTAGAAAAATAAATTATTAGACATTCTATTCCTTTTCTGAAAGTTTTCTGAACTGCCAAAAAGTAAACAACTTATGACTTTCTGAATCTACCTGTCAAAGCTGCAATCAGGCAGCACAGCAAGAATTTCAGGGGTCTTCTTGTAACGGAAGACTTTAGTGGTCACCACACGTGACTTATCAACGTACACACGGAGCACCACATCTTTCACCTCCATCACAGGCTGAGAGAGACATATGATGGAGGACAGGTTTCCTCTTACCACAGATACACTGTAGGTGGAACAACATTCCCTTTAGAACACGAACACTACATATAATCTTAAACAGAGAACATAAATAGACAGAGCTGAAAATTTAAACAGGGGTCACTTCATACATTTTTTAAATTTATTTTCCCCCAAATAAATGAAGCCTGGGTGAGCATACGAGACTTCATTCAAAAACATAAACAATCTAACCAACCCCAAATTTTTAAGCAACAGTGTACCTAATTTTAATACAATTAGCAATACTTCTGCAGTTCCATCACAGGCCCCCCATTTGATATAATGAATACACACACACACCTTTGGATTGGACATGTTTCTCCATCAAGTGTAACTTTCCTGTTCTTCCCAGAGTCCAGATAAGGACCTGTGATAGTGATGAGGGTTCCTCCGTTCACAGGCCCATAGTCAGGCTGGACCTCAGTGATGTTTGGAACCTGGTGTAAAAAAAATATGTTAGGCAAAGGTTATCTAGTATGAACAAGCTTACTAATGACTATTGTTAAAAATCAGATGGAGGATTTTTGTTTGATGTTTTGTTTGTGTAACGAATAAATTAATTACCACAAAGGTGAATCCAGGCATCTCTGCACTTCCTTCAATGGAATATCGTCCCTCCACTCGGCCCTCATGCACCTTAGCTGTGATGTTCACGGTTTTAAAAAGTGGCTCTGTTGCCCCAGAACGGATCTTACACAACAAGCTGAGCATAAAAATATCCAGACTTAAAATAAACAGTTTCCTTTGAAAAAACATATAAAACGTAACCAAAACGTGTTCGAAATCTGTTATGCATCTATTATGTATGATTGTTTTATGAATATAAAGTCAAGTTAAACTAAATTAAAATGAGAACTGTTGCTTGGGCAAGTAGTATTTTATGTCAAGTTACAATTTTTCTTTTTCTTTTAGTTTCAGATTTAGTTTTAGTCAACTAATAACCCTGCATGAAATCAGTAATACTTACTGTGTGCTGTTGCATTTGTGAGGCTGAACCACATAGGCGGTTTCTCCCAGCTTCACCTCATGGGTTCTGGTCGTGATGGCGGGTCGCAGGGGCGACTGGAACTCCCATCCACACAGAGTCATCTCACTCTGACCATCAGGGGGTGCTGTTTTGGGGAAAAACTACACAGAACATTTCCATATGCATTTGCTATATGCCTGCTCACACTGTGCATAAAAATGAGGATATATATAAATATTTACATATATCAATACAAGTACTTATCTATCTTTTAAAATAATAGTAAATACATTTTTATAAATAAATATCTAATGTTTCAAATATTGTCCAGACTATTAAACATATGTGAAAATATTAATCTAGTTTTATAATCTAGATTCTTGTTGTAGACTGTACAATACATTTTTACAAACGAGTCACTGACGGATAAACCTTATTAACAAATAATAATGCTTAATATCTCACCTCTGTGATGCCGGGCGAACAGGACTCATTTCCCCAGTGTTTCCTGCACTCCGAACCCCAGGTGCACTGACCCGAGCACCAGCCACATCCCATGAACTTTGGTGCAATCAGACACATGGCGCATGTGAGGAAGTGCCGACAACCCGGACCCCTCTGAGGCACCTGAATCATCTGCCAGTTTTGATTTTATAACCATCATTAGCCCGAAAAAGGAATACAGTCTTCTGGAATCTTAGCCACGTCCATTTGGAATACTAGCATACTTCATACAGCATACTACTTAAACAATGTATATGAAATCATGGTTGGTATTACATCAGATTCATTCCTTTAATTTGTTTATGATACAAACCTTATCTCCAATCACAAACAGTAGATGGTCCGGCGAGAGAACAGCTGCGGTAGACGACACCTTATGGTTCTCTACAAGGGAGTAATTAGCAAAAATGACGGGGCTGGATCTTCTCAGGACAAGCTGCGGCATTAAAAAGAAAAGAGGTTAATATTATAATTAATGAAACTGGCATAGCAAGTAACTGTCTTCTTTATGACCCATACCTGCAGCAGTCTCCCATCTGATGTGCCTATATGAGCCACTGTCTTGTTCTCAATGCTGGTGACCAGCAGTGAGGTGAGCAGAACGCCTCTCATCTGTCTGTTGAAGAGGTCGACTCTGTAGCATGGCTGAGACACCAGGGTGGGCTGATCTCTGCAGGTCATATTGTGCTCCATGCTCTGATCATACATATGCAATAAAATAATCAACATTGCACTGCTTTATTAAAGTTATGTGCTCATTTTTATTTTTAGATGGTAGACAGACAGACAGACAGACATACATACACACACAGACAGACAGACACACATGCAAGCAGTGCAGACAGGCAGGAGGCAGGCATGCAGTCAGGCAGCAGGCAAGCAGCAGACAGACAGACAGACAGACAGACAGACAGACATACGACAGACAGACAACAGACAGACAGACAGACAGACAGAAGACAGATAGATAGATAGATAGATATATAGATAGATAGATAGGTTTTCTAGAGCTAAGAAGAATATACATTTTAGTGAAATACGTGGATAATGTTTTGTATATTTCGGATATTCCAGTAATCTAGGCCACCAATTTAGATTCTCACCACAAGAATTCCTAACATAACACAAAAGAACTCAATCTCTCATTTGGGTACTTCAGTACTGCAGTGATCTGCGGTTCTACGCTGATCTGCTGTAAACTATCACATGTCGCTCTCTCCAATTTATGTATTGTCTGGGAGTCTGATATTCCAAACAAAAAACTGAAATTCCCAACATCAGACAAAAGACAACCACACAATGACTAACCAAATCATGGCCCTCTGAAGTCGCTGTGAGTGTAAACTTTCCTTATAAAGTGGTGCTAGCTAATCAAGACTGATGTTTTAGCCTGAAAATATATATATTTTTTAGAAAAACAAAGACAGTCATGATCATTTTTACAAATTCATTTCCAGTGTGGAAACACTCTAATAATCTTTTTTTTTTTTTCTGCATGTACAGTAGACTGATTTAACACAAATTAGAGGAGTTCTATATTTACAGATTATGTTTTTTACTACTACTACTACTACTACAAAAAAAAAAAAAAAACACCAACAACACTTCTATCTGTTCAAATGTGTGTAAATTATACTTTTCAACAAGTGCATCCAAAATGAGTGATCTGGTGAGTGTCTCTCATTGGAATCTCAAAAATGACACTGTCATTTTCTCCTTTTTCCACACATTTCCCATAAACATTGACCTCAATGGAAAACCCCATTCTTTTAACTGCACAAACACACACTCATACCATCTGTAAACTCTGCTTTTATGGCAGCAAACTCACAATCACACCTTGAGATTTCTGAGACATTCTCCCACACGTTGTTTAGATTGTGAAAGTGGCTAATTCTCATCTGAACACTAAAATGATGGTCTTCGCAGCTTTTAAGAAATCTGAACCACATTTATTCAGCTTGTCACTCATTTCAATTGTACATTAGCATTATAGGCAAACAAAAAAAATTTACAGATATGATATAAATTAGTTCATGTTTTTGTTTTAATGAAGGTTTTAAAAAGATTATTTTGTAAGTATGCAGTGGCCATAAAAATAATTTACACATGTAAAAATTAATCACTGCATTAGATATAAAAATATCAAACCAAGTGATACATAAGGGGTACTGATCTCATGCATTTATTAAAAATCACCTTAACAAATGCTGGTTAAATGTAACTGCAAATGGCTAGGCAAAAGAGCTCATTTTGAGAAAAGATTTAGCATACTTACATAATGCACATACTCATGATAGTTTAAGAATACATACTACAAGCATTAACTCAGTGTTCTGCTTTCTTTCAAGTTTCTTTGACACCTTCAGTGGAGCCAAAAAGTGATCTAGCTGCTGCATGCCAGAAAATGTTCCTCTAGAGTCTAGACCACTTTGCCTCACAAGTGCATAATTTTTCCATTATCTATTTTTAATGTTCAAACAGCCTACCTACCTGTATATTCACAAAGCTCAAAATCAGACTTCTAATGCTTGCGGTAATGAAAGAAAACTCATCCTGTAAGGGGCTGAGATTGTTTTCTGAGAATCCTTCTGTAGTACAGAGCAGGGGAACATTAGAGTTAAGCAGTTTAGATAATCTCACAGAACTACTGCAAGCTTGAATATGAAATTCATAACAGAGATGGTGCAGCAAAAGCTTCAAAGCACACACACAGACAGAACAAAAGCACAGGCTACTTAAGCAACTTGTTTTGAACATGTTAAAACTCAAAATGATGGAAGCACCAAAAACCTAGAAATTTGGGTTTTTAATGTTGGTATGCCAGGGTCAAGCATGGGTCATTATTTTGCAAGTCTGAGTCAAGTTTTAAATCATTTCTTAATTATGAGTAAAGTCTCAGGCAATCAGACTCAGAACAAGCACAGCCTAAAGAAAACACTTTCAACAGCAAGTATAAAACAAAAGCAGCCTCATACCTAAACCTGAATGATAATCACAGACTTATATTAAGAAATTCATATACTTTTAAGGCCTTTTAAGGGTTACAGGAACTTAGAACTCCGCATAACCTCTTTTTCAGGTCACAATGGTTAGACTTTCCTACAGGGACCAAACTGTTTTGCAACTTTGTTATTCCCAGTTATTCTATTGGACTACAATAGCTGCTTTTATTTCCTGCATAAATGTTTTGGTATTTTGTGTGCATGTGCCAGAGGCAAAATAAAACTTACTAAGTTTCTGAAAATGAACAACTTCATCTCAGAGTCTCAGTGTTAATGGTTACAAAAGGTTTTTAAATGGTTTCTTCGATCAGACCGTACAGTTTTTGATGAAGTGTAGAGCCTTCAGTGACACTGTTACTCTCTATAGGAGTTGAAGTCCTATACACAAGGACATGAGACAGAATACACAAGGCTTATGACCCACATTGTGGTCAATCAAACCATTTTACAACAAAAGAACAAAAAAGAAAGAAGCAAGCCAATTAAAATATCTTCAAGCTTTTGTTAAGCGGGCATGGCACCACAACTCCCACTAGAAAGCTTGATAAGACTCAACGTAAAACAATACCATGCCACATGACAGAGTGAGAAGGGACCAGACAGAAGAGTCAAAAAATAAGGCCAACATGCAAAGCGATGATGGACAAGAAATGCAATCCAACAGCCATTTCTTCGAAACCACATGTAATGTCATGTGTTAAAGTTTGATGTTAGAATCAGTGTGGCATTTACACATTTTAAATGTTTATTTGTGGCGTTTAATTGCAGTTTTCCTTTGGAACAAGTCAAGGATCTTTTTTTTGTGGTACACAACAGTAAAATTTCAGTTGTTTTTAACCAAGAAAATGATTTATCTGCTAATGGTTCAAAACCATACAGAATATGAACAGATGATTGCGAACAAAAAAACAAAATAAACTGAGAAAATGCACCAACCTCCAAAATAAACTGAGAAAATGCACCAACCTCATGTGGGCAGCTCTCACAGGGCTGAAAATGGCAAAGACCTCTGGAAAGCTGCTCTGGTCCTGACTTGCAACAGTCCTCCACTCCATCATCTATTGCCGTGTTTACCGTATCCATCGGAAATGCACAAAGTGCTGAATCGTGTTCAGGAACGCCCGAGTCATCGGTTACAGCAAATACACCATATAAGATATCATCCTCTTCTTCAGCACCCAGCTCATCGGCGAGCTCCCGTCCGGCTTTGCCAAAGTGGGCTGCTTGAACCACGTTGTAGACCACATCTTTGAAAGGTTCGCTGCCATTGCTTCTCCTTCGCCTTTTGGGCTCAAAGCGACATTCTAAAACAATTTCACGGTAGCGTCGCATCTCCCACTCATGGCGGGGCAGACGGCCTAGTCTTGTCTGAAAGGGCGAAGAGTCCAAGTTGGTTTTCTCTCGTTGGACAGACAAGAAGTAGACAAAGTCCTGCGTGTAGAAGCTGTAGATGTACTCAATGCTGTATGTCTGCCGTAGAGCAGGCAACACCGTCAGCCCTCTGACATCGGTGTAAAAACCGTCCTCAGTTGCAACCGGTCGGCGTACGGAAATGGACATGCGACTGTATTTTTGCGTCACGCTGTTGTTCACTGTTGCTGCGACAAAGAAGTACACCGTTTGGCCCTCTTCCACCATGGAGACTTTCGTTCCCAAAGGACTAGCGATGCAATCCGGACAGAACTGCGGAGAGTTGAACTTCTTCCGGAATAAACACTTTGAAAGCCATGGGGGCTTTCCATTTTCACGGAGTTGATGGAAATAGCAAACTCCATACTGGGAGCTTCCACACGAGTACAAGTACATCAAGAACGTGTCTAGGAGCAACACCTCGTTGTCTGTGTCCTTACGGAAGGGATCTCTTGCGATACCACACAAATTGCATATCTCACACTCCGGACTGCCCACGGGTCCCGTATGGAGTTCCCAAAGTTTACCTAGAGTGATGTTCACCGCCTCAATGACATTCTGAGAGGCCACATAGACTTCTTGGAAAAGGGAGTTAGTAACTATGTTCTGGATGGGATTGTGGGTCTGGAAGTAAGGCATGGGGTATGGCACTGAGAAGTCCACAGCGATGGGAGCCGTTGGGGGACAAGTTTCTAATGCAGAAGACATTAGAGCCTGTATCCAGACACATGTCACCAGACGAGTGGCCCAGTGGACCATGTCCTCTCCAGGGTGAAGAAAATGGCTGTAGAGTGTTGTGGTTACCTCCAGCTGGAGTCTGTCAGTGAAGACATCCTGCAAACAGGAAGCCCTAAGACAACAACCACAAAAGAAGCTTAATTTTAAAATGGTTAATGAATAGACACACACAAAAAATGACAGTTCCGTGACCATTTAGTCAAAACCCAAAACACACCAGCCCAACTTATAGAAGACTGGCAAGTGGCCATACTACGGTATTATAAAACAAAGGTTTCAAATTTAAAATGATGTGAATCAGGGACGACATAAAGAATGTTTTAATGTAATTGAGGGGGGAAATTATGTTTTGATTTGTGTTAAATGGCAAAAAGGAGACGTTTCAAGTCTGTAAACACTAAAAGAGGTTTTGCTTATTCATGTCTGTCTGCACCTGCAGCTTTAAGTCATGTCTCTACAAGAGAGAAAGTCATTAAAAGGTAAAAATAGATATTTCACATAACCTGCAAGTTATTTGCAAGTGTTTTAAGCAAAATATGAAGACAAATATAAAAAAAGGCCTTTGGGAAAGAATGGTTGGCTTCTAACCACAATGTTCTATGTAATATTGCTTGGTTCTCATCTGAGTTATTTATTAACAGAGCTCATCACCATGTTCTACACTGAGGGCCTCTCAAATTGTCATTCTTGTCACAACCTAGACGTGCTTTTTTTGTGCAAAAGTTGCAAACTGACTGTTGTGCTTTTCAGTCAAGAGCTTTTTTTAACTAGCATGCGTGCTAATTACTGTTCAAAATCATGCCACAGCATCTGCACCTCTGCACTGAATGTATTCTGCAGACTAAATGCATAAGCATTTATACATCTTCAGGGAAACCATGTGTTTCTTTAAAAAGATCTTTACTGCTTGGTATTGACACAAAAAGAATCACAGCCACATGTCTCTTCTGATTAAAAAAAAACAGAAAGCTAAATGCAAATAATAAAATTCACCTGACTAGGCAAATACCTGTTGTTATGTTATATTAGTTTAACATATTCAATAACTTGGATTCCAGGCTTGCATACTTGCACTTGTTTTTAGGGAGAGTCTAAGTATTCAAGTGTTATTTGATTCATTTTATTTGCATTGATCAAAGTCACAAAGCCTGTAGAATAGGTTAAATACAGGCTGCTTATTCTAAGTGATGGCAGCGCCAGTGAAGGATTTATTTGTACCATGCATATAGGGAATGGTTAATTTTGAAATTTGAAGGTTGTTTATTCTTCGAAAAGAGGATTCAACTAAAAAAAAGTATTTGGAATGCACTGTATCTATGGAACTAGCAGAGATGATGCCACTTATGAAGTCTGTTTATTGTATTCATTAGCCTAATTATTAGTAATAAAATTACAATAAATGATCGAATATGTACAATTATGTTTTACAATAAAAAAATGTAATCTTGTAAATATCTAATTTCATATTTTTGGAAAAAATAGGCAATAAGAACACACTCACCTGTTAGTGATGTTAAACCGGTGAAGTAAAAATCTCAGGATGGATCAATAACTGCATTTTCAACTCTGAACATGAAAATTTATATTAAGTTTATATTACCACAATATATTCAGTTTAATTTATGCATAAAGCCAGTTACAAAATTTCTGAAACTTGATTAAAGAGATGTGTTGGTGTTTCGGGCGACTGCTTGTTTCGTTTGAGGCACTGACTGGAATTGACAGGCCCCGCCCACCAGCATACGGGAATGAGCGCTACTGTGGCGACACCATCGCTCATAAATATTACTTAGCCTATGCTATGAAGACGTCGCTTGGCAGACTACCAGTCACGTAACCTGATTAATATTCATAAGCCAAGCATTTGCCATTGTAGGTTTTAATTTTATTCATTTGATAAATATACCCTTTTTCTGTTAGTAAACATTGTGACGTTTTCTGTAGGCGGAGCTTATGTGGAGGCATGAGTTTGTTAGCTTTTTTTTTTTTTGTTGTTGTTTTGTTTTGTTTTTTTTACAATGACTGTTCACAAGGCAATCCTGCATTATCCTATGGAAGTGTATCTGTAGAGCTACAGAACAGCTTGAGAAAACATATGGTATAATGTGGATTAATGTTTGTGGTTGTATTTAAATGCATCTACTTTTATATTTAACATGTACAGACAAACACAGAGGTTAATCTGTGCTTGATTACAAAATCTTAAAAGATTGTTAGTCAGCCTGCACTTAACCATCAAAGTATCCCAGCTGTCTTTCAATAATATTGTATAACCAAAGATGCAAACAGCCAACATCAACATTTCCTACCTTTCTGATTAAATGAAAATTGAATCCAAATAGTTGTTTATCATTTCACAATGTAATTAAATCACAAAACTAATTTCATATGATCTCTTGCTCTGTCCACAAAATGCAATCCATTTGTAGAAAATATATAAATAATACTACTTTACAAATATATATAGCACAGCTTAAGTGTATGAGCTCATGTGACAGTGAAAGTGTGCTTTAATTTAACTTGTGTCAATATAAAATTATTATTCAATGTTACTCTTCATGCTTTCTCATCTTTTTGCACATAACAAGGACTTAATTTTTATTATACATGATTAGATTCATGATTAGAAATACAAAAGCACAATTTATAGCAGACAGGTAGTCATTTGAAACAAATGAATGACTGTAGCGTCTGGACCACTCAAACACACAATATATATTTTGTTAGCTATATTTAAAAAAATACTCTGTAACACCCCCGGAACCGAACAGACCCCGTTCCATGCACCTGCACCAGATACTTTATGATCTAAAGGATGTGAGCAAGACTCTCACTGCAGTTTCCAAGCAAAGGCAACAATGCACCCTAGAATTTACTTTTCTACTAAGTAGGTCATAGGAAAAACTTTCTTGAATAACATGTAGCCTTCAGTCATTGTGTATATTATTGTCATCGTGTATGTTGTCTTTGAGATTTTATATTGTTTTATGCAGGCTTATGATCGAAATACTCACTTCTGTCAGCTTACATATATATAACCCTTATAAACCCTTGTTTAGTATCTATGAATTTGTATTCGGATGATTTAATTGAGAGTGTATATTGTATGTTTAAACCTACGCAACATATTAGTGTTCTAAGAATATTTTATTAGTTTGTGCATCCACACCCCAAGAGAATTACATTTGCAAATTACAATGCCCTCAAACAAAGGGTCGTAAACCCCTCCAGCAATTGCAACCTCCCGCTTGGGATTTCAGCCTTTCTCATTGGGCAAGCCCATCTTGAGAGGCGTGACTCTTCTCCGACTTTAAAGGCCCACACCAGGGACCCTCCCGTGAGTCGGTGGTTTGTTTTATTTTTCTGAGAGGATGTGAGAAAAATGCACCCGGAAACCCTAAGCTCGTGCCAGGCTTCGGCCTCGACCTTTCCATTTCACCAAGATTCTCTGACTCAAACTGGTTCTTTTTTATCAACCAACTTCAGCAAAGATCCACATGAGCTTTCAGATTGCATCAAGCTTTTCTTTCAGACAGATGAGACTTGCAAGTTTTCAAACTTAGTCTTATTAATTGATATGTTAGGTATCAGTTGCACCTTTTTACCAAGTTGTGTTTGAACTAAGAATCTGACGCTCCCCTCAGGTGTAGATCTGCTGAATATGCAAATGGTTCCATAAATTTCATTCCTTATGTCTCTTCTCTGTACTGAGTTAAGCTTTAACCCTTTCCTATACCAACTGTATGCGTGTGTGTGTGTGTGTGTGGGTGTGTGTGTGTCTGTGTGACATTTAAGTGTTTATGTAGTTAATAATACCTTACTTGTATCACACTTGACGTGGTTCATTGTTTGCTCATTACTGGAGTCACTTAATCATGCAGATTTTTGCTACAAGCTTTTGTAGAATTGTACATTAAGGAAGTTATTTCCCTTAACCGGAATTAACGTTCTTAGAATGACAAGACAGTTGACCCTGAGAGGTCAGCTAAATATCTACAGCGGATCTAAAATATTCATAATTAATTATAACTAGTTATGGTTAATTATTCATATTTCCCATGAGCTGATTCGTTACAATGACCCTCAATTAATCATAAAAGGTGTTTCTTGAAACTGCTTTACATTTACAAAATTAAAATAAAAAAAGAGCATACACATACTAATAAAACCATAACAAAACCTCCTAAAACAGATCTCAGATGGAAAAAAGGACGGGAAGTATTGGTACCAGCAGCAGCGCAGCTCCCTGTGTCAGACTCTGGGCACTGTTACGCAGGCCTGCGTCATGACATGAAACATTAAATATGAATCACAATACATTATAATTGTCACAGAAGGCTTTGCTAGCACATCCTTTCAAAGTTATATTGATGCCATTTAATGTAGCTGAGAGAAAAGAGAAGACTGTTTTAAGCAGAAAAAAACTCATTTATGTACATTAGGAAACAGCAATTCTGTCTCTGTATAACAGGTCATTACTTTAGATTTCAAGAAGCAGTTATCCATGACTTACCTGTTCCAGTGATGCACTTGTCCTCAACACCTTTACAATCTAGTGTTCTATTGGTTGAACAGTTTGTGTCATTGCAGGTGTAACACATCTTTCCGTTAGATGAGCCTGAACAGAAAAGCAGAGACTGGAGCCATACCTCAAAAAAACTTTAGCAGTCATCATCTGACACATTATCAGACAATACTAAAGCTTTCAAGCTTCAAAAAGGACACAAAAGACCACAAGTATCATACAAGTGGTCCATATTGTGCATTATTAATCTTCTGAATCTATACAACAGCTTTTCATGAGGAACAGACTGATCACTTAAACAGTTATTCTTTAAAATTGACATATGGCTCATTCTTTGAGCAAAATGTTTTTCATCAAAACAGTTAATCTGGTTCAAAAAAGCTGTCAGAATGACCTGGTTCTCAGCTTTAAATCTCTCTCACCAGAGAGGAAGTTTATCAGTGAATAATGGCATAAAAGTTGTAGGCCTATGGGTCAATTTTATGGGGCTTTTGGTGTCCTTTTTAAAGCTTGAAACCTTCATTAACTGAATAGAGAGAGAGAAAGAGAGAGAAATAAAAATTCTGCAAAAGAAGTCGGTAAACAATGTCTGAATTTTAATTTTGGGGTGAACCAACCCTTTAATTCATGTGCACATCAATTCAAATCATGGTGACAAAAATGTTAACAGTACAGTAGAAATGTTAAGAATAGATCATATCAATTTAATATAAAACTGAACTTTTAAAAAAAATGCAATGTTTGTTAGTGTAACAGAGTTAGAGTTTAGTGTAAGTAGGAACATCACAGTCCAATGTTTCTTTACTCTCACATGTCTGCAATATGGAGCCAGATCGGCCTCAAAAATAATACATTTACAAAACAAAATTCATAAATGCACAGCACAATTTACATTTACAAATCCGATTCGTAAATTCAAAACACAATCCATGAATACAGAAGTAAAAGCATAAATATTCCCCCAAATGCTCACACAAAAGCATCTTAACTAAATGCATTTAAAATGTTTACACAAATATGTAAATATCAAGTTCTTGATTAAGTCCATCACACATTTATAATGGTTGCATGTATCTATGGATCTTTGAATTCCTTTTTGCAATCATCACACCATCGTGGACTTAGGAATTATGAGTTATATCGTTCGCACAAAATACAGCTACCCGGTTAGCCTGCTGTCTTATACACCAAAGATGCACATACCCTGTTTATTCAGATCAATCTGTAATGTTATCAAATAAGTGTTAAATGTCCAGATATTTCATTTAATAACAACAATTATGCAATGTGTTCTGTTGTTGTTGTTAGTAGTAGGCTATCAGATTCGCAATAACTTTTGATCAGGCATTAAAAACAGCTATCACCACCTAAGGGAGATTTCGAAAATTTTACCTTTTTGACATTAACGATGCCCCCTTTATTTTACCTTATTATATTGGAATCTATTAATAATAATTTTGCTTTTGTTTTATTGTTGCAGTTTCCTTCAAATAAATTAGGAAATATTTTTTTCAAATATTTCATTATTCATTTTCCTGCTGACATTTTCCTACACTCTCAGAAAAAGGTACAAAAGCTGTCACTGAGGCGATACCTTTCAAAAGGCACACCTTTGTACCTAAAGAGTCCATATTGGTACTTTAAAGGTACATATTAGTACCTAAAGTGTAATTATTAGTACCTAAAAGGTACAAAAGTGAAACTTTTGTACCTTTTTTCTGAGAGTACAGGCTATAGCTGAAATCACAGAACCCAGGGAAAGTAAGAAAATCTTCCTCCCAAGTAAGTCATTTTCATCATTTAAGATCTTTTAAATGCTTTTGTGAATTTTATCAACTGATTCAGTGAAAAGATTTTGCTGAATCTATATAAGCTACCTGAATATACAACTAAAAGTTTGCTGTGCTTTGCTTTTGTGTGTTTGCTGCTGTGGTTTGTCCCTTTTCAAATCCTTCAGGAATTTTTGTCCCAAATGTATTTCATTTTAATTTATTTGCATACATAGTTACATTATTTTTCTCTAAAGTACATTATACAGCTGAATGCAAATATCATCCTATACTGTATGTGGCCAAAATAAATGATAATAATAATACTAAATAAATAAAATCTATAACCAGAACAAAATGGTTAACTGCAAGCATCTCTGACTTCTGTAACCAGTGACAAAATCCCCTTCAGTCTGCTGTGAAAAATGATAGGGGCTGATAAACTATATATTTTTTGCATATTTATGTAGGCTGATATTTTCAAAACAAATGTTCCTTTTAAAAACAGACTGTCAGTTGTTCAAGGAATGCAGTGGAAAATACTTCTTTCCTTTATTTGGGATTGGGATCACATTAGTATTCTTACCTTTTTATAATGATTTATTCATTTTTATAATGATTTATTCAGTATAAAATATGAGTTCTTGACAGCAGAAGGAGGCCCTTATTTCTGTCATTTATTCATCTTCATGTTGTTCCAAACCTATATGACTGATCTGTGATCTGTGAAACACAAAGGCAAACACGACAGGTGAAATCTTTATTTTTTGGGGTGAACTAATCCATTAATATTAACTGCAACCATCATGACACTATTTAGACATCAGCATATTTTCAGCATCTATTATTTTTGCGATTGTCAATAATCATCAGTTTGCATTTCTCTCTAGACACACGCCTGAGCAAACGTTTAAAAGTTTGTGGTCATTAAGATTTTTATTTTTTATAAAATTTATTATTATTGTATTGAGCAAGGCTGAATTAAACTGATCAAAAGTGACAGTAAAAACAATTTTAATGATGCCTTTCCAATAATGCTGTTTCATTTTTAACATATAGTTATTATTATTGAAAAAAAAGTACCAGGTTTCCACAAAAATATTAAGAACAAATGTGAATGAGAAAAAAATGTTATGTATAAATTCGTATTACAAAATATTATTGAATGAATTCGGAATCATCATGTGACAACGGAGACTGGGCTTAATGATGCTGAATTCACAGGAATAAGTTACATTTTAATATATATTTAAATAGAAAAACAGTTATTTTAAATAATAAAAATATTTCAAAATTTTTAATCAATAAATGCAAGCCTTGGTGAGCATAGAACACAATGCTTTCTTTTTTCAAAATCTTACTTACACATCTTTTGAACCTTAGCTTACCAGGCATCAAATAACCAAGATTCATATCCATATCTATATATACAGTGGGTACGGAAAGTATTCACCCCCCCTTAAATTTTTCACTCTTTGTTTTGCAGCCATTTGCTGAAATCATTTAAGTTTATTTTTTTTCCCTCTAATGTACACACAGCACCCCATATTGACAGAAACACAGAATTGTTGACATTTTTGCAGATTTATTCAAAAAGAAAACTGAAATATCACATGGCCCTAAGCATTCAGACCCTTTGCTGTGACACTCAAATATTTAACTCAGGTGCTGTCCAGTTCTTCTGATCTTCCTTGAGATGGTTCTACACCTTCATTTTTGTCCAGCTGTGTTTGATTATACTGATGGGACTTGATTAGGAAAGCCACACACCTTTCTATATAAGACCTTACAGCTCACAGTGCATGTCAGATCAAATGAGAATCATGAGGTCAAAGGACTGCCTGAAGAGCTCAGAGACAGAATTGTGCAAGGCACAGATCTGGCCAAGGTTACAAAAAATTTCTGCTGCACTTAAGGTTTCCTAAGAGCACAGTGGCCTCCATTTCTTAAATGGAAGATGTTTGGGACGACAAGAACCCTTCCTAGAGTTGGCCGTCTGGCCAAACTGAGCTATCGGTGGAGAAGAGCCTTGGTGAGAGAGGTACAGAAGAACCCAAAGATCACTGTGGCTGAGCTCCAGAGATGCAGTCGGGAGATGGGAGAAAGTGCAGTCCTCCACCAGTCGGGGCTTTATGGCATAGTGGCCCGACGGTAGCCTCTCCTCAGTGCAAGACACATGAAAGCCCGCATGGTGTTTGCTAAAAAACACCTGAAGGACTCCAAGATGGTGAGAAATAAGCTTCTCTGGTCTGATGAGAACTTTTTGACCTTAATTCTAAGCGGTATGTGTGGAGAAAAAAAGGGCACTGCTCATCACCTGTCCAATACAGTCCCACAGTGAAGCATGGTGGTGGCAGCATCTTGCTGTGGGGGTGTTTTTCAGCTGCACGGACAGGACGACTGGTTGCAATCGAGGGACAGATGAATGCGGCCAAGTACAGGGATATCCGGGACGAAAACCTCTCCAGATTGCTCAGGACCTCAGACGGGGTCGAAGGTTTACCTTCCAACAAGACAATGACCTAAGCACACAGCTAAAATAACGAAGGCGTGGCTTCACAACAACTCTGTGACGTGTTTTCTTGAATGGCCCAGCCCGAGCCCTGACTTAAACCCAATTGAGCATCACTGGAGAGACCTAAAAATGGCTGTCCCCCAACGTTTACCATCCAACCTGACAGAACTGGAGAGGATCTGCAAGGAGGAAGGGCAGAGGATCCCCAAATCCAGGTGTAAAAAAACTTGTTGCATCTTTCCCAAAAAACTCATGGCTGTATTAGATCAAAAGGAAAGGGTGCTTCTACTAAATACTGAGTAAAGGGTCTGATTACTTAGGACCATGTGATATTTCAGTTCTTCTTTTTTATAAATCTGCAAAAATGTCAACATTCTGTGTTTTTCTGTCAATATTGGGTACTGTGTGTACATCATAGAAAACAAATTTACTTAAATTATTTTAGCAAATGTCTGCAATATAACAAAGAGGGAAAAATGTAAGGGGTCTGAATACTTTCCATACCCACTATATATATATATATATATAGAGAGAAGAGAGAGAGTCAAGCAAAAGAGTAATGTAGCAAATGATATGTCTTCATAAGGGTTTAATTTCTTTTTATTATATAGCTTTAGACAAAAAGTAAACATAAACATGAGTGCCTCCACCCCCACCAATATATTTGAAACATGAGATGTGCAAATTTCAACCTAGTTTCCTCTACGTCATCTATCCCATGATTTTCCATAAGACAAGAATAACAAAACCATACATGAGCAGCGAGTACATTAGAAGTCCTCCTGACACACAGCGTCACATATCCTATTCATTTCAATTAAAGCATTAGTAACACATTAATAATAACGTACATCTATGAAACATACAAGAGAAAATTACTTCAGCGGTATCTCTGGTCCTTTAGGGATTTGGGCAAGCCCTCAGTAGCAACACATGGTCAGTCATTGAAACATTTGACACAATGACACTTTATACAGACCAATTAATTTCTGGATTCCTCTTCAAATCGAGCCATGCGTCGGGTATTTTGCACCGTTTGCACCTACTCAGTCACATCTCTAAAATGAAAAGCCTGTTATATAGATAAAGTCAGTTTTGTTAGCAAGGAAATACTTTTAGTCCCACCAAACCACACTTACAGTATTTGCATGTCACCAGGCTGGAAACATACAATTCTAACTATGACATGAATAGTTTTTCTTCTCGTGGAAACCAGGAAATGTGAAGGCCACAGCTCAATAATCTATTTAAGCAATAAGTAATATTTGTCACTCATTGTTGGCGCATTTAAAACCATAGATGTTAAGTTTAAACAGTGGCTGGTCTAGTAAAAAGCACAGGCCTAGATGTTTAGTTTCCAGCAGTGCAAAAACATTGAGCATTTATTAGATTGTTAGTGTTAATCTACTGCCTTCAAATGGCCACGTTTGAAAGCAATTATCTCGAAATATCGTTTTTTATACTTTGACAACTGCTCATAGGAATGGTACTGGTACTTCACCAGTGTGAGTAGCCCTCAAAATAGCAAATAAACCCCTAATATCTGACAGCATCCATTTACATCCTTATCCATTCAAGTAGGGTCACAGATGTTGCTCTTTCAGCAGTCTGGGGTCAGACGTTCACTAGTGTTTCTGGTGTTCAGAACTGCCTAAACTGGCTCAGTATGTTAACGGACTGAGTATGAACAGACGATCCTCTTCCTTCCTGATCCACTTCAGGAGCTTGTTGACGGCAGACACAGCCAGGCCCTTTGTTCCCAGAGGACTAAAACAGAGGTAGAGCTCGAAACCACTTGTTACCTACAGAGGAGGATGCATTACATTGATCAAAAGTGAAAGTAAAGACAATTATAATGTTACAGAAGATTTCTATTTAAAATAAAAGCTGTTATTTTGAACTTTCTATAACCCAAAGCTTCATTTTGTTCAATGGTAGAGCATGACTATATAGCACAAAACTGTAAACCAAGACAACACAGAAATCATAATGCTATAAATCTATCATATGCAAATGTGATTTTAGCGGGATACTTCCTCGAGCATGCATACACACAACAAAATCTCTGAATGAATGGAATCTAATAATGCCACTGTATTGCACTTTATGGCAGACTCACCAAGGCATAAAGGTTCTCGGTCTCTGTGCAGCGGTAAATGTAGCGCAGGGGACGTGTGGGGTGATGCAGGCAGCTGTGCAGGTGCTGGTACAATCCCATCAGCTTCTCATGCTCCTCTTCCGCCTGGTATGGTGCTGGAAAGTCAGGACTGACAGGAAAAAACAGGAAGCTACATAAAAACATGACGTTTCAATGTGTGTCTATCTACCTAAAAGACATTGTTTTCATGATCATCATCATCTAAACTTGTCTTACCTTGTATAGAGCCCAGAGCTTTTAGACTTGTACACAAAGTGTCGCAGCTCAGGTATGCCAACCTGTGAGACTGGATAACTTGGCGTGTTCAATGCTTCCTGCAGGGATTGATATGCACTGCGTCTGCGCAAGCGCTCTAGGAACCGCTTCTTACAGTCGGAGAGGTTAAAGAAATCCTCACGATCTGTGGACACCAGGATAAGACACAGTTCCGAAGCCGGTTCCAGGTAAGAAATGTGCGCGTGGAAAAATCCAGCCGGGTTAAACTTGGGCAGACATATGGGTGTCCACCCTTCGCCTGCTCGGAAGGAGGACGAAGAGCCGACCAAGTTGAAGAGCAAGTGCAGGTCCATGTGGTGCAGAAACTGGTCTTTTTTGCGCACCAGCGTAACCAGCCTGTTTCCGGCAAGCAGGATGGAGAACACCAGGTTCTTGGCTTTAGCAGCCTGCAAGCTGGAGGAGACCACGTCACGGGCTGAGCTGGCCAGAGGCAGGCACATGACGGCACTCAGCAGCAGGCCTGGATCTCGGTCAAGGAGCCGCAGAAGGTTGTCGGTGAGGTGCTCTGAGCCGGCCAGCAGGCGGCGCAGGTCGTAGCTCTGCCGGTGCTGGAAGACGTGGTTCAGCTGCGTGAGGGTGAGCAAGCTAACGATCTGGTAGTAGACGTACTGAAGCTCTCGCGTCAATTCCCGGTCTGAGCAGTTAGTGCGAGAGACTCCCACCAGGATGAGAGGGCTTTTCCGCAGGAACACCAACCTGTAGCCATCTGAAAGATGTGTTTACACACAAAAATGTCTATACGGTTGTTGCAGTAGTTTTGTAGAATCAAACGGAAGAGATGTGATTTATCGCTTGTTTTGTTGTCTTGCTGCATTTAGTTAGAACATATTTAAAGCCAAAAAGCATGGCACAAGTCAGCTTTTTATTTAAAAAACAAAATGATATTAATAAATATTATTAATAAACAACAGGAATCAATATTATTAATAAATAATCTAAATTAATAAAAACATTTGGTCAAAAAATGCACACACCACCTTCAAGTTTAGGCCCGTTAAGAAAGAGTCTCTTATGCCGCCAAGACCGCATCTATCCAAAATACAGTCAATAGTAATATTGTGAATGTTTATTTCAAATATAAGATTAATAATTTTTTATTTATCAACATTAAAAATAGTTATTGTTCCTATTTAAGATATTTTAAAATGCAATTTCTTTCTATTTTGGCCACGAAGACTTTTAGCACCATTCTTTAGTCTTCCCTGTCACATGACGTCAGAAATCATTCTAATATGCTATTGCTGCCAAGAGCATTTCAAATTTATTAATGTTGCTGACAGTTCTCTGCTGGGGGGGGGGCCGTTGGGGGTGTCAAAAATTCGCCGCATAACGGGCAGGTGTGGTTTCGACAGAAAGCTGTGGGTGTGTAACATTACAAATATCTTCCTGACACTGATCATGTAATGCTGCCTCTGCTGGAATAAAATATTTATTTAAAAATACTCGGACCACAGACTTTTTATCCACACCAGCTATTTTCCATTTGCTTTCTTTCTAAATATCTCTTACCTGCATGGATGGAGCGTATGATGTTCTTCTTATCCTCTACAAATGACATGAGTAACATCATGACTCCCATGATGCTGGAGAGAGCTTCCTCTGTTCCATAGCGTGTATAGATGGGCTTTCCTGCCTCACTCAAGACAAACATATGCTTCCTGTGACTCCGCCATGTTTCACTTGTCACATCCTCCTCTTTTGCCTTGTTGCGGTTCCGAACCTCCTCTTTCCCTTCTTCCATCTGTTCAACCACTAAACCTCCCTCCTCACCTCCTTCCAGAGCCTCTTCTTGAGCATTCCCTACATTCGAGTCGCCCACCTCTGCAGCTTTGTCATTGGTGTTGGGCTCGCTGTCAGCAGTCAGGTCCTCAAACGACTGAGCGTGAACAAACATGGCACCCTCCTGTCCAGCGCCTGTTAAGGAGTGACACATTGCTTGGAAAAGTAATAGCACACCTCTGCTCAACAAACTACACGACTTGAGGTATCATTCATGTAATCATCAATTATATGAGTGTTACCAAACCTTGTGTGAATTAAAAAAATAATAACAATAGCCTTGTAAATGGATAATAATTAATAAGAAAAATAAGTTTAAAGTATGTTTCTGTGCATTCGAGAGAACTGTTATAAATAAAGAGTTTCAGCAATTTTATGTGCATCTCTTTCTGCTGTTATAAAACTGTTTTATGTTTATATATTGTTTTATGTATTAAGAAAGCATAAAACTGATCCCAAAGTGACAGTGAATACATTGGAAATATTACAAAAGAAGATTTCTATTTCAAATAAATACTGTTCATTTGAATCTTGAAAAAAGAACCGTTTTCACATAATTATTGTTAATAAAAGAATGTTTCTTGGGCACCAAATCAGCATATCAGAATGATGTATGATCATGTGACAAGGAAAACTGCTGAAAATTTAGCTTCACTATCATAAAACTACATAACACTTCAAAATATATGCAAATAAATACACAGCAATAATATTTCATAATATTACTGTTTCACTGGATTTTTTGATTAAATAAATACAGTCTTAGTGAGCATTAGAGACTTTTTCCAAAACCACGAAAAATCTAAACTAATTAGATTAGCTAAACTAATTCTGAGATTCTAGTCATCCATCACATACAAACATACAAGTTATTAGATCACTAACAACGGGAAATACAATGGGATATTACAAGGATATGCATGACTGAGAAATGCGGTGTGGTTTGTTTATAGAGACCCACCCTGTACTAGGCTTAAGAACCATATAGGTCTGATTAATAACTTTGTTAAAGCATCATAAAAACATTTTGCAGCAAAAAAATGTTTCCAAGGAAAATAAAGATTACAATCCCGGCGAAAAGCATAACATATTTGCATCTAATCATTACACAGTTAGGTAAAAATTTGTGAAACTAACCTGGCTCGGTCCCCTCCACCAGCCCTGGGGTCGGACTGTCCGATCGGTCCTGCCGGAGTCGATCTGGTGGCACCAAGTTGCCATTTTTAACCTCCCAGAGTGCACCCTTATTGTGGACGTCTGCCGCCATCCTGGCATCGGACACGAGTGAGAGCCAACAGAAGAGAGGACGCAGTGTCCTGAACCACCAGTCAGTGCCAGGAGCGATTCACTGCATGATCCCAATAGCTCTGACGGTCTTACAGTACAATGTATACGTTTCCATCAGCGTCTGGAAGTCTAATTACAGAAAGACACATTAATAAAGGAACAAGAAACGAGTTAATTCCTCAGCTTTAAAACTTCATTCTTCTTTTAATGCATTTCATAATATTATATTCTGATGGATTTAGATACAGTTGTATGCAACTGAAGTTATTAAAATGCTGTTAGAATAAAAATGTTCCATAATGGGGGCCAAATATCACTGCCTTAATTAAAAAATCCCTACAACATTAATGTGTTATTAATAATTATTTACAAAATATTAACACACATACACACATCTCAAGGATTTAGACTATACTGTATGATAATGCAAGCAAAATTACATTTAAAATTCAGTGCAAATTGTATTAAAAACCTTCTCTGTTTAAAACTGTAAAACACAGTGTAAATGAATGCCAGTCTTGAGATACTCTTGGAACTGAACGCATATGGAAGATTTGTGGATTTTCTCATTTGAGCATAAATCCACTGACCAGCTACCGCACTAGCCACGGAGCTAAACCTTTAAAAACTGTTGTTGAATGTCACTAGAAGACATCTTACTCTGTCCCAGCGTGAACTGAAGTCTAACAGATGTTGTTCACATAGTTTAGTCTCTTAATAACACAATTTATCGTTACTGTACCTTACACAGTTTTTATCCAAATCAGTGTATGTTGACTTCTCTTGGGTCAAAAACCAACTCGGACGGTCATCGCGGAAGAGTTGTACTATGGGAAATGTGGTTTTTGATTCACGAACATTATTGTATTGCTACAGTGCTACTTTCCACGCTTTTATGTTCAAATTATCAAATTAAATGAAACACTTACATTTTATAAATCTCACTTAACATTTATACCGACACGTTTTCCGTAAATTTCCGTAAATTTCTCAGGCCGCAGGGAGTCGCATGTTGATGACGCGTTCACAAAGGAGGAGTCATTACGTTTGAACTAAGCGCGCCGCTTCACTGTTTTTCACGAGCTCAAAACTAACCCAAAAACAAGCCATATAAACATAATTATGGAGTTTAATTGAACAAAGCCGTGTGAATAGGACCTCTCGATCGTCTCAGCGTTATCTGGGTGAGCACATGAAGTAATAAACACGTAGCACAGAGTATCACAACAGATCAGTAATTAACAAAACACACAGGAAACGTGTTATGACAGAGATTTTGACCTTGTTGTGTCTAATATTTTAGATCAACAATGCCCATTCGAGCATACTGCACCATCTGCTCAGATTTCTTTGATAATTCTAACGATGTGGCTGCAATTCACTGTGGTCACACATTTCATTATGCTTGGTAAGTGTCTCCTTTCACCCTACTGCACGTTTGTTTTGATTGTAGAATATTATATTATATGCATTATTAGAATATTAAACCATTATTATACCATTCCATGTTAATTACCACAGGATCGTCATTGCACTTTTATGCAATGTCTATAAAATTCTTGTTATTTTAGTTGTTAAAAAAAAGGCCTGATAATGTTATGAAAATTCATTGGTCAGAATGTGTGGAAACCTGAACAATTATTAATGTATGTACGTTCAAATATTTAGAAATGTCAATGTTTGAATGTTAAACAGTAAATCATGTTTCTCAGTGACTTTCTATGTTTCTTTTCTTTTCAACAAAGTCTTCTCCAGTGGTTTCAGTCGGCCCCGAGCAAAACCTGTCCACAATGCAGGAAACAGGTCAACCATTGGCTTAACCTGCGAACTGCCTTGTTCTTCTGATTAATGAGGTTAATTGAAGGTATGGACTGAAATGAAACCTCACTCTTTCTGTTTTAGGTCAGTACGCGGCACATTATCAACAAACTGTTCTTCGACATAGCACCAGAGGACGATGGGACGCCAGTGGATCCTGAAAGTTTACAGGTGATGAAGCATGCTGTTGAATTTATTCAGTGCCCAGAGTTTGTAAACTGACAGAATTGCCCGGCTTTATTGTTCCAATTTCAGAATGAGCTTGATCGCATGAAAGTAGTGTTGTCTGCAAAAGGTAAGACTGAAATCATTTCCTCAAGTTCTTCTTGATTGATCCTTAAAACATCCATCCATTCATATTATGTGTTTACATGTGTTATGCGTTCCAGAGAAAGAATGGAGGGACAAGCAGAAGTCAGTGGACACACTAAAAGACACAATTGAGAGGCAGAAGAAGGACCTGGATAGATTCCGCAAGGAAGTTGGAGACAAAGAGATGTTGTGTTCTGTCCTCCGGGTACAATTATTTTAGTGAAAAACTGTTGTGTTTGTTAGTCCAGCATGCTTTCTGCATTGTATTTTAATGCTGGTATTAATTTTGTTGTGCATGAAATTCTCAGAAACAGATGAATTTCTTGGAGAGTCAGAAAAATGAAGGCCAGGCAGCTAAAGAGGAAGCCAAGCGACTCCGAGTCAAAATGAAAACCTATGAGAGGTAGTAATTCATTTGTCTAGGACAGGATTTTGTTCTTAAGTGTATGTGAGAGAGAGAGACTGTGAGTAAATGATAGTGCTTATTGAAAATCTTCCAATATCAATAATTTAGTGTTCAAAACTCAATAGTGATTCACACTCAAAACTCAAAGTTAAATTATTATTTTTATCCATCACATCAAGAGATATGACATAAACTGAAGAAGGCTTGAGAGCTGAAAAGTTTGTGTCCATCTCCCCATGTGATCAATAAAAATAATAAATGAACTTTTCTGATTAGTTATAAGGTTAAAAAATATTTAGTGGGCTTTCTTGTTTGTTCATGTGCTCTCTTGTGTATGTTTCTGTCCTTTAGTTTAGATGTGGTTCTACAGGGTCAAAGGTCAGAGGTAGAGGCCATGATCACTGATATGGGCGTTGGTCAGTCTGCTGTTGAACAGCTGTCCATATACTGCATCTCACTTAAAAAGTAGGTTTTACTTTCCGCCAAATACACACACACTCACTGCTGGATACCTAGTGTAGTCATATACTGTAGTTTAACATTTAAAACCTCAGTATTTTCACTTCCTCAAACCTTTTACAATGTCAGTACACCAGTTGTGCTTCCTCATATGCTATATTTGAGTGTTATATCCATAGAGCAAATACTACAGCTTGAACAAACCTCTTATTTATTCTCAGGGAGTACGACAATCTGAAAGGAAGCTTCAAGTCATCAAATGAGATGTGTGAGAAGCTAAAAAGGGAACTGATCTCTTCTAACAGCAAGGTTCATTTCTTGTTTCTGAGACTGTCTATCAAACATATCATTATTTGAAATTTATAATTGCTTATTGTTCTTTCTAGTTTCTTTCAGCATCTTTATTGATATATATATATATATATATATATAATATAAATTTTTTTTTTTTTTTTTACTGGCAGTTTGCAAACAGCTACTACAGAGACAAACAGGACAAATGGAGACATGAAGGCACGTCAGAATGACCTGTCCACTGTCATACCAATCGATCACTGTTAAAATTCTATTTGATCTACTGTATTACACTTGATCTATTTGTGTCCGTATATTAGGATATTTTAATATCTTTTACGGCCCTTAATCCTATCTACTATCTGCAGAATTTTACAGAGGGTTTGTTCATAATAGCATCACCTGGAGTAACAAAAATGTAATTTTTTTTTTTTGCGGGGGGGGGGGGGGACTTTGACAGTATTTTCTGAACTATGCAGTGACTGAAAAAGGTTTTTGAATCTTTAGTATGTTAACTAAATGAAACAAGAATTTTCAGTGTTCAAATTTGTCTTCTTACATTGTATGCAAATCAGGGCATTTTTATTAGTTAATGCCTAATTTGCATTTTTAAACATACAATTTCAGAACTTGTAAAGCAAAATTTAATGTCTTGATGTATTGTGAGTAATTAACTGGGGAAGTCTGGTGATATCAAGTAGTTAAAAAAGTTACCTGTATTGTCTTGCCTTTAGGTTAAATATGACATATGTACACAAATGAAATTGAAGGGGAAGATAAACTGAGAACTTTCATAAAAATCCTACAATTATGTAAAAATGCATCAAAATTCATTTTCAAGATACCATTCAAATCAGCCACAAGGGGGTGCAATTTTTACAAACTGACTCTTATTCTCTGCTGTGTTTCTGAACTCTTGATCTGACTTCTCATGTTCCACAGAGCTTGAAGAAGAAGGTGGAAATTCTTCAGCGGACGTTAAGTACTCCAAATCGCACTAATGAAGCCATCAGCAGACTGGTCTTCGAAAGGTCAGAAATCAGTTTATATTTTGAACAAAACTTTTGACTATTCAATAGAGCTGATGAAAGAGACATTGTTGATTTTTGTGTTTCCAGCCCTGCTCCTCTGGTGCTGAAGCCTCCTGGTCGTGGTCCGATGACAGACTCTCAGGAAATTGACCTCAACCTGACCTTCGACATTAACACACCTGAACAGGTTGAGAAGAAACCTGTTCAGGTTCCATCTAAGAAGATGCGTCTGGACCCTTCAGCGTGAGTTTTTAATCCGTACAATACAGTTTAGTCACACTGCTCATATTATTTCTATTGATATCCATTTGTTTTTGTTTTTCCACAGGCCCTCATTCAAAAACACGGAAAATGCGCTTGGACTAGTGTAGTTTTTTAGAGCGGGCTGTCCTTGTTGTTGAAGAACTGACATTGGATAGATGGAGTGTGTAATATTTGCTGTGTGTGTTGTGTGTGTGTGTGTGTGTGTGTGTGTGTGTGTTTTTTTTTCTCAGAATGCTCGTGTTAAAGAAGATGTCATGATGGGGCCCATGTTAAAGAACTCACTGCTCTTCAGAAAGAATGCATTTGGGAGCATGCTGGACCCATGCAAATTTGGCACTGTGAGAGACTTCTATATTTTTTTACAACTTATTATCAACTCTTCTTGGTTTTCATGCACCCATTTACTACCATTTAAAAGTTTAGGGGCAGTAAGATTTTCTTATGATTCTAAATATTCTCACAGTCGCTGCAATATAATTGGGATTATAAGTAATAAATGTCTTTACTGTCACTTTTAAATAATTTAATGCATTCTTGCTGAATAGAAGTATTCATTTCACAACAAAAAAATCTAGACCCCAAAGTTTTGAACATTTTGTGCAGTTTGCCTTAATGCGTCTTTTTTATTCCAGGTAAGATCTGGCTATGATGGACTTGGAGGAAGAGCCAAATTTATCCAACCTGTATCCTTATCCAATGAAAATACTTATATTGCTACCATTATGTATATACATAAATATTTGAAGTAGCTTTTTTTTCTATAATGTTTCCTTAACTCTAGTATGTCCACCAGTCTCCTTTATCTGAGATTCGACCCCTCGCAATGAAGTCCAAGAGGAAGAAGGTCTCCAGGCCTGTTACAAGCAAGCCCACCTCCAGTCTGACCACTCTGGATGGTTTCTTGGAATAAAACATCTCCCTTTTGAGGCCTGCAAGATACATTTTTCCCATGATGCCAGCCAAAAATGTGATAAGGGAAGAAACTATTTACAGCAACTTTAATAAGGGAAGTGGTCCTAGTGGTCTGTTGCTAAGAAGATTTTCTTGTGCGAGTCTGACCAGTTTCAGGGCCATCTGCATCCACAGGGAGTTGGTGATAAACGGAGAACATTTTATGCCACATGCTTTTGGAAATTTTCAGTAGAGACTGAAAATGACGTTTAGTGCTAGACGTGTTTGTGGAAATCTCAGTGGCCACTCTGAGCTGATCTATATGTTTATCTATGTGTGTTTTTAGGCTCTTCCAAACAGAATAAATGAAATTAACTTGTCTCATGAGATAGAAAAGAGTTTTATTTATTTGACTTTGCTCACCAACATCTTTCAACAGGCCTGCATTTCTGCCATTTGAAGCATCTTTAGGTCAGAATTTATGTCCAGTTTCTGTATTTTTCGTCCTTGATGGTGAAAACCTGAAGATATTCAATAATTCACCTCACACTGTTTTCCAGCAGCTCCGAGCATTCAGGCTAGCTGAGGCTTGAATGATAAGTATTTAACAGGGATCAACACAACACACACATATTAACACGTTTTTCCCTGAACCTGCTTATCCTGAGCTCCTAGATTCTTTCTCTGACTGCATTTCTTTGTCCGACTGCATTTACCACTCTGTGAGATGCAACGGTCTTGCTGTTGTGTTGTGTACAGACCCATGGTGTCCACCTTTTAATTTTTAACAACTCAGGGTGTGATGACATGCTGCTCAAGTACTCCTGATATGTTTTTACTTAAAAGGGATAGTTCATCCAAAAATGAAAATTACCCCATGATTTACTCACCCTTGTGCCATCCTAGGTGTATATATAACTTCCTTCTTTCAGACGAATACAATCAGAGATATATTAAAAACATCTGCTGCTTTAATACGTGGCAGTGAGTTACTTGTCCAATTTGAAGCAAAATAGTTGCATCCATCCATCATAAATTGCTCCACAGCAGGGTTGCTAGGTTTTCACAACAAAACCCGCCCAATTGCTAATCACAACTAGCCCAAAACTAGCCCAATCGCATTTCGAGAGGGTCTCCCATTGATGCATTTATTGTAGAAAATATCCAAATTTACATCCTTATAACCCATAATCTCTAGCTTCCGCTAACTTTCATACACGCGTTCATGAGAGAGTGGCATCCAGCGGAGGACGTAGGAAGCGCAGATGGAGAAAACACAACAAATACCGTAATTAGAATTAAAAACAGGTATACAGCAATATGCACCTAGGATGTTTTGAGGGTGAGTAAATCATGGGGTAACTTTCCTTTTTGGTCGAACTATCCCTTTAAGTTCAGAAATCGTTTTTGTCGTCAAATGTTTTTGTTGTTGTTGGTCAGAGTAAAATGGACTCACTGGGCAATTTAATATTTATTTCTTGTTTACACATTCCAGCCAAGACAGGAACCTTTTCAGCGGTAATACAACATATCAAAGTGCTAAGGAGCCTTTCACACAGAACGTGTTTTCGTTTTGAAAAATGTGAGACGATCACAGATCCAGGTTTTTTCACACTTGAGCTAGTTAACCCTGGGTCATTGTAAACTGTTGTCTTGCTGCACGCTTCACACTACTCATTATTTACCCATGGTTAACAATTAATCAATTAGTATTTACAAATAATGTTTCAGACTGTATTTATATCTTATTTGAATAATTGCGCAACGTCAGTGACAGTGCTGGTGATTGGATAAAGGCAGCTGCGATCTGTTTAGCAATTGGTGCATTGAAATCCTTGTATTATATTTTGCCGGCTGTTTTGAATTGACTTTATAAAGGTAAGAATGAGACGGTCTCTTTATCACTTGAGTTGACACGTTTTTTTGTTACCAAAAAGCTGAAGCAACTGTTTATACAGCAAGCAGTGTTTCTGTAATCCAAAGAAAGTGGCATAAGCATTTAGCCAAAGCATTTAGCCCTTTCACACGTGTTTGGCACCGTAATGCAGGGCATTTTACTTTCATTGCATCTTCTTCTACTCTCTGTTATACTGACAGTTTATTTATTTACATATTTTTGCTATTTTATTGCTGTGAGAAATGAGAAATTGAGAGAAACTGTCCCCCACTTTTGACAGAATTGTGTTAAATCATTGGAATTTGTATTTAGAATTCCACATTTAACAAATCTCAGTAAAATTAAAATGTAGGTCACCACCTATGATATATACAGTATGCATGTATATATTAAATATTACAGAAATCTGTAATATGTCAAGAATAATGTTTGTTTTCGTTCATCATAATGCTATCAAGAATGATTGATGAATACAGGGATGATTTATCCACAAATTAAAATTTAGTCAATCCACTCGCCCTCATGCTGTTCCAAACCTGTCATGTTGTAATATTGTTTTTTCTATGGAACGCAATAGGAGATTTTTTTTTTTTTAAGAATCTTTACACCGCTGTTTTCCATCCATTCTTACTGACCATGGGTGTCATGCTCCAAAAAAAAACTGTCCTAATGATGATGAAAGGATTTTGCATTAGTGTCAGCAAACCTAGAAATAGCATGGACAGAGAGTATCATTGTTTTGGTTACGTGGTTTTAGCCATTTTAACCGTTAACCTTTTCCAGTCTGTGTTACGTCTTAATCTGAATATATTATGTAATACATATTTCGTTTCATTGGTGTCAATGACAGATCTTGTCTTCTGTGTTACATGACATTAACCATCATGACTTAAGTCATATTTTAACTAGGTTTCATTTATAAACAAAGTAGTTAGCCAAATGGAAAAATAATAAACCCATACGGGCCTTCAAAAAACACAGCACTACATCAGTGGATCTTCAAACGGGGTGTCTGTGAACCCTAGGGGGTACTGCAAGGGATCCATCAATTATTGTATGTGAACTTTTGTGTGAAAAAAAAGTAATGTGTTGAACAAAAATGCAATGTTAATTTAACTTCACTCAAAAAATAAAATTTGCTGAAAATGTACTCACCCTTAGACCCTGCTCACATCGTGATGTGTTTTCCCTTGTTAATCTTGTGTCGACTTTAGTGGCACTGCACAGATTGTTCTGTGTGTGACATCAAAGTACCGTGAGAGCAATTCGAAAGCATAAGGAGCCGTCTGCCATGCTCTATACCTCACGGTACTTGATATCATACACCGAACTGTCTGCGCAGAACTCCTCTTCAAGTCAACACACCTGTTTGTTTTGTTTTTGTGGGTTTATATTGTCAGGTGTTTTCAGTTCTGTCTTGCCATTGGTTCATTGTCTTAATTACTTCCAGGTGTGTCTTGTTTAGTTATTATCCTTGTGTGTGTATAATCCTAATGTTTCCATTGTGCCTTGTCTAGCTTTTTTTCTGTAACCCACTGATTGTGAGCCTTTGTCAAGGGGGGGTCCAAAAAAGGGGTCCCCCCAGGGTCAAGGTCAAGGTCAAGGTCAAGGTCATGGTCATGGTCATGGTCATGTTCTAGTCAAGCCATGTCATGTTAGGCCCTGTCCCAAGTGGCACACTTAGCCTGGCAAGCGAAAAGTCCAAAGCCGTTTTAAACAAATATGCTGGTGGATTTTGATGTGAGATGACAACAGGAGATGGATTTTATTTTTTTTCAATGGAGGAATTGTTATTATGGACTGGTATTTTGGCCACCAACCAAAGTTTAAAGCAGGGGTGTCAAACTCATTTCCTGGAGGGCCACAGCCCTGCAGAGTTTAGCCAAAGCCACTAGAAGGCAAGCCAGCAACCTTTAGCCAAAAAAGCGTAATGGCTAATGCTAACGCTTCCGGTTTGCCAGTACGTGGGAAAGTAGACCAGAGGCCGTTTTTTGTTGTTGTTGAATGGATGTCAATGGAGGACAGGCTTAACTACTCTGAATAAACAGCTTTTTAGAGGAAACAGCTTATCATTTAATGACTCGACAGCCTATCGGCTAATCTTCAACATGCTTTACACTAAACAATACTTTTGGATTTAACTATTTTTAGAGATTACACCAAAAAAAAGCCAATTTATAAGAGAAGTCACTGACTTTTTGCGACAGGTGGGATTCAGCTTGGGTGAGTACATTTTCAGCAATTTCAACTATTCCAGCAAAAGTTCAGCTAAATGTTTTATTTTTCCCTCCTTTTTTATTTTAAAGTATAAGACTTTAAATAAGCAAAGTCTATTCTATTTCAGTATCTTTAATACACACTGTTGTGGCAAACTGTTGGTTGCT